>JASANF010019739.1:0-28571 GCA_030248245.1 Trissonchulus sp. WLG1_4
CAACTGTAACTTTAACTTAAATTATTTAAGCCATGGCCTTACTTTAACTTTAACTAAATTGAAAATAGTCCAACTTTCTTACCCTAGTTAATAGTGCTTAATAAGGACAAAACAATAGGGACGAGCATAAGTCATCACAATACCTGAGCAATGCCTTGAGCCTGAAGCTGTGCAGATCGTAGAGCAGTTGTTGGTCGGGCTGTTGCAGTCGACTGGCGATGGCCCGCAGGTGCAGCACGATGCAGGAGAGCGTGTTCTCTCGGCCCTCGATCCGCCCACACTCCTTCTTCAGAGACTCGTTGCTCAGACTTTGCAGGAAGCCAAAGCCCACGTGCTAAAAACACAGCACACAAATAATATGTTGTTTTGGGGGGGCGAGTGACCCCAGAAAATAAGCACACCCCTGGGGAGAGAGGGCGGGTCTTGCTGATTCAAAAAAACAAAGAATCTCAGTATGGGTAAAATTTTTGAGCCCGAGGCTTTTTTCGACTTATAGTAGTCTAGAAAAAATGTAGATATTTTTTGTACAACTTAAGCAATGCTTACTTGAATTTTAGCAAAAAAGCATCAAACTCATCGCGACGTTTCGGCTAGAGCAAAGCCAAATAATTGTGTGGGTTCTGGGCGAGGGGGGTCAAAAATAAATTGGGCGAACTATATATTCTCACCAAGAACTGCTTAAAGCCTGAGACATAAAAATAGCATTATTTTCATAAAAAAATGTCAAAGTAACACATTTTGTTAAATATTTTCTCAACCTTAGTAAAATCCATTCTGAATATCAATTTGAGCAATTATGCTAAGTTTACTTCATGGCTTCATGGTAATTGGTACTTACCACAGCCGGCATCAGGTAATTCTTAACCACCTCTTCGGTGAGATACGCACAGCAGAGTCCAAATGGTCTGCAACATAAACAAAATCTGATGACTGTCAAAGTTTGAGGGAGCTCTTCTGCTGAATTTGAAAGAACCTCCACCCCCCCCCCCAATAAAGTCCGCTTCTCAGCTTTACAAGTCTTACCATAGTAACAGTTAGGTGCTCTACATACACGATTACTATTAGGCTGCGTTGCCCGCTAGTCAGACTAAAAATCAGCACTAAGATGATATCCATGTATTCTTAGGAATGGCATTATGAAGCAACAGCAAGTAGTTTAGTCGGCATAAAATGAGCCAATTTAAGTCCACTAAAGTACTGTGTCCTGACTCCTGAGGTGTCAGTTCAGATCAAAAAAGCAAATATAACACAACTAGTACTACTACAAGTGCTACTACTACTAGTCATACATGTTTGAGGGGGGACCCCACCAAAATCGAGGGGCCGGGGCCGTGGGGAGGGTCCCCAAAATTCGAGCAAAATTTGGTAAAAATGGCAATTTTTGGAAAAAATTTTACAAAATTTAGCAAAATTTAGGTATTTTTTGGTAGATCAGGGAGGATGGTCTCCGAAACTTCGCCGGAGAAGCTTCCCCAAAATTTTGACCCGTATTATGTATGCTACTGGCATATTATGCTAAAGTGTGACAAAAAAAAGTTGCACCTCTAAGAGGAAACGAAATGTAAATGGAGCATCTATTTTTTTGTCAGACTTTAGATAATATTTTAGTCCTACTTTATTAAAGCGGCAAGAGTGTGAATGGTGAGCGGGGACTGGGGAGACTGGAACCGGGCCCGCCATCGCTCCAGACCACCGAGCAGGGCAAACTGATTGATAAAGTCCAGCAACCAGCCCTGCAAAACACAATATCAGCAACCAGGGGGTTGCCGATTGTATCGCAGATAACGGCAGGCGACCCAACAATTATAGTACCGTTTTAGCAACCGAGATGCCGGTCGCTTTAGAGATCGGAAACCCACTAAAACCACACCAGGGGTTGCCGATTGCATTCCAGACAACCCAACAATAATTGTAGCACCGTTACTAATAATGGGACCTAGATTTCAAAACTACTTAGCTTGAAATAACTAAATTGCTCTGGAGTCTAAGGAAAGTTTCAAACTAATCCGTAACCAATACAGCAATAGCGGTAAAATTGGGAAATAGTTAAAAGTAATAAGTATTAAGAATAAAGTAACAAGTAATCTATAAACAAACACAGCTTGTTCTAGCACTATCAAAGTCTTCCCAATTGCAACAACAACTTGCAAAGTCAAAATAAAAATGTTGCATAAGTCAATATGCAAATTGTCCTCAGAACATAACTAAAGCGTCTTGGAATTAATGACAACTTGCAAACAGACCAGAAAAACACCCAACCCCCTTAACCATACTATCAAAATACTGTCTAGCTATACCTTTGGCAAGTGAATGGTTTGGGACCAGTTAGTTTGGTTATTCTGGTTGTGGTTGGTCGGCAGAGCGGCGGCCAGAGCCCGCGGGGTCCCCTGACCGGGCGCCCCGCCCTCCACGCCCGTGCTGCTGCTGGGCTGCTGAATCAGTTCACTGACGCGAGACGCGTTGAACGTGTGGAAACTGAAAAAAAACGAGATTCAAAAAAATTCTGGGCAGCATGTAAAACTAAAGTCTGAGCACAAAAGAAAAAAGGTGGCGCGATCTCAGCAGATACTAGCTGTATACTTGATATTGTCTGAAATTTCTTCTATTCGTAATAAAGTCACATAATATATTGCTTAGTCTCAGTCTTCAACACTAGTCACTAATAGTTAGACTTTAAGCCAGAACACAAAACTGCCACATCACCCATGGTTTCTGCCACACTCATAGACAATATTATGCTAGTCTAGATTGCACACCAAAATAATTGTCTGCTAAAAACTATCATTTTTCTAAAACACCGGATCGAATTTTTGTTTATGGTCAAACGGTCACCCTTACAGACAATTAGTAAGAACTAGACTAACTCGCATAGGCATTTTTCAGCCACACTATTCTTTCGCTACACTAGCGACAAATTCGAAACGCATGCGTTCTGCACTGAAAACGCCCTGTTTTCCAAATTGACTCGGCCGCATTGTGGACTGACCGAACGTTGGGGTCGAATATCATGGCGAGAATGTCGAGCAGAGGCAAGCAGTCCTGGTCCAGTTTCAGCACGCACAGCTTGATCACCTTCATGGTGCAGTTGTAGATAGCCTTCTGAAATTGTACTACAGTCTGACCAAAAATTGCTGAACCATGAGACAAAACAGGTGGCGTGATTTTACCAGCTACTCGCTCTACTGTCCAAGGCTACATAATTAATATGGTTCTTTTAGTAATGAAATAGCGTGTTTCCACTTTCCATTTTTTATCAGGGCACGGTTTTTTTGCTGTTTTTTACTGTGTTTTCGCACACATATCAATCTTATAAAACCACACACTTTCTTATCAAAGCACACAAAAAGGCACAGGGTCCTGCAATTTTTGGTCAGACTTTAGCAGCCTAACTCTTTCCAAAAATACTTTCCCAACACAACTCTCCAGGACTGACTAAGAATCCCGACGCTAAGTTAGACGCCCAGTGTAGTGACCTGAATTTCCAGCTTCCAGTCTTTCACCGCCTCATCCCCCATCAGCTTGGCGAAGGAGCAGTGCAGGGAGTCCTTGATGAACCGCTGGCAATACTCGTTGCTAACGTCCTCTTCTGAAATCAATCAGCCAATCAAATACAACCAAAACCAAAACAACAATGAAATCATCAACAATATCTCTATCCTATTCACTTTGTTCCACAAGGGTACAATGGCGTATCACTAACTAACTAGCTAGTAGCCAGCCACCCTACCTAACCCATTGCTGGTTCACCCCGAAAAATAGCAAACTTTCAAAATATGAATTGGAAAATTTCAACTGGGTGGCAACCTACAGTCGGTTGGCTGTAGGTTCCCACCCAGTTCTAGCTGCTTTCACCTCCAATTCTAGCTGTTTTCAGATTAGCAGATTCAACTTATAAATACCAACATATTACATTTGTAGACTATAAAAAGTGAGTTACTAGTTTTAGCCATTTTGATGGCAATGTTGAGGAGACAAGGGAGTTCTCCGTTGGGCAGGACGGGCACGACCCATTGCGGCCGATTGACCAGGTCCTCGAGGCGACTCAGCGAATGGACCGGGAAGTCGCACGGCACCTCGCTTTCGTCCTCGCAACCTCAAATACATCACTTGTCGCTCATTTAGGGCAACTTGGCGCTGGCCCAATTAGGCCTGGTTCTTTTACTTTCCCCCAGCAATAAAGCAAAACTTCTTAGCCAAATTTGACTATATATTTGTGTGCGAGGTGACTTGACTGTCGTTGTCGTATGTATATATACTAAAGTAAAAAAATTGTCATGCGGGCCACAAGCACTGTCTGTCATTATTTTCACAATGACACAGCTGACCAAACTCAGTACATAAATGGAAAGCTTTAGCTATCTCCACCACAACCGCCCTTACTTTCATCATGGGTCTGTGGTTCGGACGAGGGCTGACTGGTGACCGTCCCCTCTCCCTCCGCGGGCCCCCCCTCTCCCGGCGGCTCCACCTCCCCTTCCTTCAGGCCCCCCTCCTGGTCCCACTGCAGCAGCGTGATGATCTTGCTGGTCTTGAGGCGGGCCAGGGGGGACGGGCTGTCGGCGGGCTCAGAGTCGTCGTCCGGGGGGTGACCGGGGGGGCTGAGCCTGCCCCCCTCCTCCTGGCAGGGGTCTGGCGGGGGCGAGGGCGACGAGCGGCTGGAGGGGGAGCCCAGTTTCACATCTCCCTCTCCCGTCTCCGTGTCGATGCCTACAACACACAGCACTGCTCCTGCAACTCACATTGTTCTTGAGCGATGTAAATTTGCACACATTTCTGAAAGGGGGGGGCGGTTAGGTGACCCATACAGCATACAGGTTCTCTCTCGCCCTATTTCTTGTTTTTGTTTGTGTGTTTATGTTTGTCTGTTTCCACAGTTCCACACCATCATTTGTACTACTACACGGTTTGCTACTATCACTACTATTACTACTATGTACACCAGTGGCATAGCCAGAAAAAAATTTCGGGGGGGAATGACTTTTCGATTTTTTGAAGTGTGTTGAAATGCACTTAATTGCTATTTTAACGCAAAAAACGACACATATTCGCATTTTTCGGTCAAAAACAACGCTAATTTTTGACCGCAGTAGCATCGAATGCAAAATCAGAGCTCAAAAATTACAAAAAATTGTCGGCCGACAAAAATCCAAAAACTAACAAATCCACAAATTTTTCAAAATTTTTTTGACATTAAAACCTGTAAAACTACTGAAAATGTCATTTTTGTAACAATAAAACCGCTAAAACGATACACTAAACAGTGTATTAAGCAAATACATAGTGCACAATGCAACTATATCCACATATATATATACACATGCTTTCATAGAAGACAAAGGCAGGGAACACTAAGCCACAGAGTTGCAGGGGTCTGGAGGATTTTTAGATTTTTTAGATAAATTTTTGGATTTTTAGGCCAAATTTGGTCAATTAGAGACGCATCGGAAAATTTTTTCCGGCCGGACCATAAAAACCAAAGGGGGGACCTTTGTGTAAAATCAGTCGGAAAAAATTTCGGGGGGGGGGGAATTCCCCCCATTCCCCCCCCCCCTGGCTACGCCCCTGAGTACACTACTGCTGCTGCTAGACAATTACTACTAAACCTACTTAATGGTTGAACGGGAGCGAAATAATTGTTGTCGTCCGGCTCAGGCTGCTCCTCTGACATCGGGGCGACTGGGTGGCGAACAGATTTAGGGCTGCCCCAGCCAGTCACAGCTGACACGAAATATTTACACCAAAACGCGAGCCAAGGTATGTACAATCAGGATAAATCACTGGCTGACTGTCCAACTAAAACAAACAGGATGTAATAAACAAAAATCATAAATTGAAACTACAGATAAAAAACTGTTAAACTCAGAACATTACTGGATAGTATAGTGGTTCGGGAAAAAACCCTATTTTCAACTTTTCGGGTCGTCCTGTGACCTGTGCTCCACATAAATCGGATCTATTAATGCTCGCAGCTGTTATAACGGCCATCTTTCGCCTACCTGTTGCACTAATAAAATGGATTCTATATAACTGCTCACGTTTCTGAGTAATAAGCCTCGAAACCTCCGGGAAAAAACCCAATGCGGGAAAAAACCCCAATGCGGGAAAAAACTTTAATGCGAGGAAAAAACCCTATCACTTTTTTCGGTTGTTCTATTAGCAGTGACTATAGTCTATACACTCAATTTCACAGTGGCGGATCCAGGGGGGGGCACGGGCCCCGCCCCCCCCCCTTTGGCTCTGGGGGCCCCCTTTGCCAAAGAGGGCCTATACAAAAAAATTTCCGATACGTCTCCAATTGACCAAATTTGGCCTAAAAATCAAAATTTTCCCCAATTTTTTTTCTGGGGGTTGCCGCCCCCAGTCCCCTGCAACTCTGTGGCTCAATATCTCTTGCTTTTGTGGTCCATTAAAGCGTGTTTATGTGTTGCTTAAATTGGTGCATTATACACTATTATTATAAAAATGCCCTTTCACAAAGGGCAGCAGTGTGGGTGGGTAGAATAGGAAAGTTGGCCGATCTATAGCGGAAAAATGCTAATAAGCTTGTCAAACACCCGGGACAAGTTTTGCAGCCGAATAGGGAAACTCAGCTTGCTAAATGAAGCGGACAAGAGCTGCGTCAGAATAGCAGTCGCCCTGCGACACGTTAGTGCTTTCTGCACCCTATTCACGCGAATAATTAGGAAAAACATTTTTGACGCTTACTAACACTTATATATATAGGACTTACATATATAGGTGTACAGATTATAAAGTATCAATTATATATACTCTACACTCTACAGATATATATATATATATTAGCGATCGGCCGGAGCCTCCGGCTCCGGCCGGATTTGGCCCCTCCGCTCCCTCCCTCCGGCCGGAGCCATTCAAAAATTAGCCGGATGCTGAACCGGAGGTAAATTCTCTGAGCGACCCATACTCATCTAGATTGCAGTAAGAGTGGCAAGGGTCCCCCCTTTGGTTTTATCGCCCGACCGAAAAAAAATTTCTGATATATACGTCTCCAATTGACCAAATTTGACCTCTAAAAATCAAAAAATTCTCGAACTTTTTTCCTGGGGGCTGCCGCCCCCAGACCCTCCCACTGTGTTGGTTACTGTTCCTTGTTATTATCTTTCATCAAAGCCTGTGCATGTCTACAAGTATATACCTTATGCTGAATCTAAATTCTATGAGCGACCCATACTCAGCGGTGTAGCCAGTGGGAGTCGCGCGCCCCCCCCCCCCCCTTTGGTCGAACTTGAAGAAATTGTCAACAAGGGTCCCCCCTTTGGTTTTTATCACCCGGCCTAAAAATTTCTGATATATACGTCTCCAGTTGACCAAATTTGGCCTAAAAATCAAAAATTTCCCCCAAATTTTTTCTGGGGGCTGCCACCCCCATATCCCTGCGACTTTGTGGCTTACTATTCTTTGTTATTATCTTTCGTCAAAGCTTATGCATCATGCATGTATACACGAGTACATTATGCTACATTTGTCTGATGCGACGTTACAATCTTTTGTTTTATATTTTCTGTCGGAAAAGTTTGTGATACGTCTCCAGTTGACCAAATTCGGTCTAAAAATTGGAAAAATCGCCAATTTTTTCTGGGGGCTGCCGCCTCCAGAATCCTGCAACTTAGTGGCTTACTTTTCTTTGTTAATAACTTTAACCAAAGCCTCTGCATGACGTTCTGCTTCTGACGTGATTTGCATTTACTTTACCGGGTCGAAAAAATTTCTGATACATCTCCATTTGACCAAGTTTGGCCTAAAAAACTGAAAAATTCTCCAATTTAGCTATATCGTTAGCTGCTGGACCCTTTCTCCCCACCATTTTTTGTAATTTCGGTGTCTGGAGGTCCCATTTTACGTTCGATTAGCATTAGCATTTTGCATTCGATTATTCGAAAAGTTACCATTGTTTTTTACCGAAATATGTGTCGTTTTGTGCGATAAAATCGAACTTAAGTGCATTTTAACATGTTTCAGAAATGAAAAGTCATCCCCCCGAAATTTTTTCCTGGCTACGCCACTGCCACTGCATACATGTATACAATTTTTGGCCATTATGATGAAGTTATTGTAAAGATATCGTAAGATCGAGAAGAAGATGGATGATAGATTTTTATTAAACATTAGAAAATTTTTCATCATAAGGGTCTCAATTTCGACCTAGCCTCCGGCTCCGGCTCCGGCTTCCGGCTCCGGCAAATTAATTTACCTCCGGCTCCGGCTCCGGCCGGAGCAAAAATCCTGCCTCCGTCCGTTCGCTAATATATATATATATATATATATATATATATATATATATATATATATATATATATATATATATATATATATATATATATATATATATATATATATATATATATATATATATATATATATATATATATATATATATATATATACAGGTATTTTATTAAAAGTTATATATATATATATATACACAGGTATTTTATTAAAAGTTCTCCATACGCAATCTATTTTCGTTTTTGCGCGGCCGCCTCAGCGGCCGTGCACACTAATTGAATTGAATTCAATGAATTAATTTAATTCAATGCACTGAAACTGAAAATGCATGTAAATCATGCTCAGTTTCAGTGCATTGAACTGCACTGCTGCAACAGATCAGCGTGCCAGCTGAAACATACGTATGTATATATGTATGTATAGCAGGCGGGGAAAAAAACCCACCCCATTTTTTGGGGGAAAAAACCCACCCCAGTTCCGGAACTTGGGTACGTGGTACAGGTCTAAAAATTTGCCAGCGTATAGTACAATCCCTTTAGGCAAACGTATATAAGCGGTATCCAAAAGGGGTCTCGCTGGTATTTTTTATGAGTCAAAAATTGGACCCCCCCCATTTTTGACCTGACATGGCTCCAAGGGAGGTGAATTTCGGAGTCTCGTTTCTCAGCACCAAGAGATGCGAGCTCAAATGTAAAAACACTTTTACAGAGGACTACCCTTCCTCTATTCATGACCGCAGTGGCAGGTCCCTCCTTCTTTCGTACGAGGGGGGGCGTGACCGAAATTAGACGGGGTAAAAAAAACCCATGTGGGGGAAAAAAACCCACTTTTTGAAAATGTTCTGGTGACGTCGAAAAACCTAGTAGCTACCCCAGAAGACTCATGGTAGTGCAAAAAGACGTTTATTATTATCACAAATGCGCAAACTGACACTTTCTTGATCGAATTCTGGAATACGGGCCTAATAGCCGGACTTTGTCATTTTGAGGTCCTTTTGCAGCGGCAAGTAGTATTCTCTGCTACTATTGCCAGTTTTTTGTATGTTTTTAATTATAATCTGTTAATTTCTTTTGTTTAAACACCAAATAACCGAATAAAATTAAAATATGGCTGTCACGACCAGTCACACCCACTGACGGTACCCCCCACCAAGGGTCGATGGCGTAAAATGTAGCCATAAAATGCACATTTTGCGTGCATTTGAAGCGTTATCGCAACTTTTTAGTTGTTTTCAACGTTTTCAAGCGAAATTAAGGTGTTTTGTTTTCAAATCTGAAAATTCAAAATTTTATAATGGGCTGCGAAGGGCAGTTTTCAAACTTGTGTACCTGAGGCCCCATAGCAAATCTGCGTATAGTTTTGGCATCAGGGGCCTCTACTACTCCGAATACGGGCCATAGCGTTGAAAAACTACCGCTAACACACTTTTCGAGTGATTTATGGGGTGGGTTTTTTTCCCCCACATGGGTTTTTTTCCCCCAAATGGGTTTTTTTTCCCCGGCAAGTTTTTGGCTTCCCGCCAAAAAACGGTAAGAGATAGCGAAATGAAACCGGTCCCAGCATTTAGAGCAAGGTTAGGCCTACGACAGATTTTTTTGGTTTCCCGTGAAAACGTTATGAGCTACATGACGAAATATGAAAATGCGGGTTTTATTTTCCCCGCCTGCTATATGTGTGTGTGTGTGTGCGTGTCTGTGTTTGCGTGTGTCTGCAGACAGGGGCGGTTCCAGGGGGAGGGGGGGTGCAGGGGGTGTGCACCCCCCTTTTGGGCGGAAGGGGGGGTGCAGCAGCTAGATGTTGAAAAGTGCTTGCCGCAATGTAACAAATTTTTCGCACAAACCAAAAATTCGCTAGCTCCTGGGGGCTGCCGTTCCCAAACCCCTGCTTCATATATGTTTTGCAATGACTTTTTCATCAATTTGAGGATTAGCAGTGTTCATAAAAGCCTTTGCTTGTTCTTGTGTTGCTTCAGCTTTGCCTCTAGGTCTTTCAAACTAATGCTAAGGGGTCACATTATCCCCCCTCCCTACCATACGTGGGCAGCCACCGAATTCTGGGGGGTAGGGTGAGCCACCGCCGGCGATTTTTTCTTCGTGAGCCACCAATTTCGCTTCGTGAGCCACCGATTTTTGCTTCGTGAGCTACCTTCAAAGCATTTTGGGGGGGGGGGTGAAGCACCTGTCTTGGGGGGGGGTAGATGCCTTGTATGGGGGGGGGGGGGGGTGAAAACCCCCCCCCAACCCCCCCCCCCCCCGCCCATGCATGCTCCATACACTACACTAACCCTATACTATACAATATACTGTCTGATGTGAGCATGTGACGTTCTTTCATTTTAATTTTTTTGCCGGAAAAATTTTTTGATACGTCTACAGTTGACCAAATTCGGCCTAAAAATTGAAGAAATCGCAAATTTTTTTGAATCGCAAAATCGAAATTAATTTTTTTTCTGGGGGCTACCGCCCCAGACCCCTACAACTTTATGGTTTACTGATCTTGCGTTTGTGAGGCGTTTTGTCTTTTCTGGGTATATACGCCACTGCTGTTAAAGCAACGGTGTATATACTCAAACCATGGTTTTTTTGCGTAAAATACTGCGTATTTACGCAGTGAACCTTAAATTTACGCAGTCAAAAATAAAAATACGCAGAATTTACGCAGCCTTCATGCGCCCACCAAGCGGCAGTAAATCAAGCTTAGCCGCAAATTTTTTTCCGATACGTCCCCAATTGACCAAATTTGGCCTAAAAATAAAAAATTTTCCCAATTTTTTTTCTGGGGGCTGCCGCCCCCAGACCCCTGCAACTCTGTGGCTTACTATTCCATGTTATTATCTTTCCTCAAAGCCTATGCATGTTTAAACTAGTACATTATACTGCACTTACATGGAAAATGTTTCTGATACGTCTCCAGTTCACCAAATTTGGTCTAAAAATGGGAAAAATAACCCATTTTTATTCTGCGTCCCCCAGACCCCTGCAAGTTTGTGGTTTAGTGATCTTGCGTTTGTAAGGCGTTTTATAAGTGTTGAAATCGCTAAAATGCCCATTTTCACTATTACAAAAAATCGAAAAGTCATTCCCCCCGAAATTTTATTCAGGGTAACGCCACTGGATGTGACCAAAACTCGCTTTTTGACGTTAACTCCAGCTGAATGTATTGTACCGTCCAAATGTGTTGGCTATGTTTTTAACCAATTATATATATACTAGTTTTGGAAAAATACGCAATCGTTCCTAAAAATACGAAGTCAAAAATAAAAATACGCAGTATTTACGCAGTGCCGATTTTCAAAAAAAACCCTGACTCAAACTGATACCGTAACCGTAACAATGCAAAATCAGAGGTAAAAAATTTCGAAGCTGCACCCCCCCTTTTCGAAATCCTGTAACCGCCCCTCTGTGCAAGCATTATTGAGAACAACGTAGCAGCTTTGCTTTCATTTGGTAGTGACGCTCCTGTGGTTGCGGGCAGTGCCCGGTTGATAGAATTTACATATATTTAATAGTTGAGTGCAAAACCAGGTGATTTGTAATGAATTTATACAATGAATTTGTAACAAATGTCTTATTTTACGCATACCTACATTTGTTTTGTAATAATTTCAAACTAGTCAAGTGAACGTAAACCAGATCAGAAACCTTTCTGTTTAGTGTTTAGTATGGCGGCTCGAAGTAATTTAATTTTAATTTAAGTTTTTAATTTATGCTTAGTTCGTTGCGATACTAAACCTGTGAATGAGGCCATAGACAACAAAACTTTCTGTAAGGTGTTGCGGCTTGGAGGCCTACATGTGGCTGCGAGAGTGAGCGTTCAGACACTTTTTAGATATATACAATCGTCAATTAAAAAGCATGGAACTAATAGTATCAGTTAGGTACTGACAATTTTGCAAGTTCAAAACAATGCTCGTAGGAGTTTTACCCGTGGTTCGATTATGGTATGACAGGTGTTTTTCCTTCGTTTTCAAATCGGGAATTCTTTCTGCAACACCCGGTTCGAAAGGCTATGAACTGCAGACAATTTTGTGCCCTGCCTTGACTTAAAAACACAAATTGGAACTGACCAATTGGAATAACTTTAGTACATATGTATTTGTCACTGGATTTATATATACATTCACGAATATCTGTTATATAGTTTTTTCCATAGCATCGTGTTGCTTTTACGGTAACGGTAAAATAATACTAACTGTCATCCTGTAAAAATATGTAAGCTCGTCAACAAAAGTGCTTGTTTATATAGACATCTTTCCTGAAAATTACAAATGAGTAATGGCGTGTTTCAACTTAACATTGTATTTTATATATATATATATATATATATATATATATATATATATATATATATATATATATATATATATATATATATATATATATATATAGGGTTGTTAATTGCCATGGCAAAAATTCCGTGAATTTTTGCCATGGCAAAAATTAGTGGCAAAAATGGCAAAAATTGTGGCAAAAATGGCAAAAATTGGCAAAAATATGGCAAAAATTGTTTTACTTGCCAACACGGATTTTTATGCATTTCTATGCAGTTTTGCTACTTGTGAGCGATCTATAGACGTCTTTTAAGCAAAAATATGACAAATGAAAATATGAAATCACCGAGGATGCCGGAAATGGCGGTTTGAGGGGTTTGAAAATCAATTTTAGTCTCAAAAAAAATTTTCACCGTTTTTCGATTGGATGCGTAAAAGTGACATGTCAAATGCATAGCAACATAGTTCAAGCTGTGTGAGCGGCAGTTATGCGATATTAGGTTAGCCTCAGAATTCAGAAAAACCGTTTAGCAGTGTTATGAATATATACCTATACGAGTACAAACTAGTTAAACTTCGGAACGTAAATATGATTCAAGTTTTATATCTTTACGGAATCTGAGTCAAAAACATGTTAATTTTGTAACCACAGCTTGATGATTATTGATTATCACTAGTTTCCATTAACCTGTGGGGAGTGGGGTATCAAGCAGCTGCACACTACTGAACTCTTCGACTGCCAACACGGAGATGACTTTCATATAAACTTGGCATAAGACATAATATTGGCAAAAGGCATAAAATTTTTTAATGTCTTAGCACTCTTAGGTCCCCATCGCAGATCTAAAGGTACATAACAGTGCCTCATTCTCGTACGCAAGAGTAGCGAGACTCTCCTCTGCTGTAGTTGAGCGTAAGCGGAAAATGTGGGACGGCCAATCAGCGCGTAGCTTCTGCGCTTCCGCCTAACACAATTTAGTACAGCCTCGCTGACAGCGTTTTTGGTTATACGTGGTAAAAAAGCGATGAAAGCACAGAACATAAGTCAAAGGTTCAATACCGTGGACATATAGACGCAGTGTTTTTTTTTTCGTCAAAAATTTTGCGTCGTCTGACGCACATGCCCAAATTTTTTTGCGTCATTTTGAAAAAAAAGTGCGCTGAGCGGTTATAATGCTATCTATGCACGAGTTTTACGTGAAAATCACTTTATTATGGCAATGGCCGTCCTCAATTACGATTTTGGGATTTCAAAAAAAAATTTCTGAAAAAATTTTCAATTCTACATTGAAAAAATTTCAATTCTACATTTAAAAAATTTTTTTCATTTAAAAAAATTTTTTTAAATTAAAAAATTTTTCAAAAATTTTATTGAAAATGCAAGACCATGTTGCCAGAAGTTGCAGGGGTCTGGGGGCGGGCACCCCCAGGAAAAAAATTGGGGAAATTTTTTATTTTTAGTCCAAATTTGATCAATTGGAAACGTATCGAAAAGTTTTTTCGACCAGGCAATAAAAGCGAGGACCCTTATGTAAAAATTCACTGCTTGAAAAAGTACAAATCGGGAACTGCAGTAGTTGCAGGGGTCTGGGACTCTGGGGGCGGCAGTCCCCAGAAGCCAAGTATATATATATATATATATATTTGGTGTTTTTGACTTAACTCAGTTCCCCTGGAGACGGCATCTTTACGCCAAATTAGGTTGGCAGGAACTGAGCTATTAACACTGTAAACACGCAGCTAGTTTCAGCAGATATATGTAATAGAATTCTCCTATGCCACATTTTGATACTAGCGCGGCAATCATCTAAATATGTATCTATCGGCATTAATTGATGCTTTTAAGACACTTGCTGGGTGCGGCATGGTTCGACATTGGTATTTGTTCTAATCATAATCTTAATCATAACTAATCATAATAGGTTGTAAACTGTCATTGAACCAGTTGTAGCTGTATATACAGATCAAGCTTTAAACGTTAGACACATTAGAAAATTTTACAAATTTAATGGTTTCGACGCAATTTTGGCGAAAATGCCATTTTTGGCACTTTTTGGCCAAATCAGCTATGACATCCTTCAGCCTCAGCCGAAAAAAAGTGCGTCACGGGACGCACATGGCCAAAAAAAAGTGCGAAATTTCGGAAAAAAAGTGCGGCGTTTCGCACTTTTTGACGCAAAAAAAAACACTGTATAGACGTAAACGTAAAAGAGTCACAGCGCATTTTTAAAATATGTTGAATGCAACGCAATTCGCATGTCTTTACGCGAACTATGACCTTTCTATTCCTGAGCGTAGAGCCAGGACTCGTCTGTACGTAACCGAGAGTGTATATATATATGAATGATTTGAGGTATCAGGTAGAAACTGCCGAAAGCATCAATCGGAATTTTATTTACATCTATAATTATTGCAAAATATGATGTAAATACATCAAGAAATTTTAAGAGAAAAAATATTTTTTAACAAATTGACTAATTTTACAAAAAAATTTAGAAAAATATCAAGAATTTTGGCAAAAATGGCAAAAATTAGTGGCAAAAATGGCAAAAATTGATGGCAAAAATTGTGGCAAAAATGGCAAAAATTATGGCAAAAATTGGCAAAAATTAGTGGCAAAAATTCCAAAAATGGTGCCTGGCAAAAATGGCAAAAACATTTTTGCCATTTGCCATTTTTGCCAATTCACAAGTCACAACCCTATATATATATATATATACTAAGAAAATGCATATTTGGGCTGAAATCAACCGTTTTTGTAATTTAATAATAAGTGAACAACCACAATTATTATCAGCTTTGCAACTCATTCATTTGTCTGTATATACATATATACGTGTATTTATGCTGCTGAGTTTGTAATTTTTATTCCCTTTGACTATATACAATAAGACCATTCAACTAGAAAAAATCCGGAAAAAAGTTAGAAAATAACTAGAAAAAAACCAGAAAAAAGTTAGAAAATAACTAGAAAAAAAACCAGAAAAAAGTTAGAAAATAACTAGAAAAAAACCAGAAAAAAGTTAGAAAATAACTAGAAAAAACCAGAAAAAAGTTGGAAAATAACTAGAAAAAAACTAGAAAAAAGTTAGAAAATAACGAGAACAAACAAGAAAAAAGTTAGAAAATAACTAGAAAAAAAACACAAAAAAGTTAGAAAATAACTAGAAAAAAACCAGAAAAAAGTTGGAACTAGAAAAAATCCAGAAAAAAGTTAGAAAAAAACTAGAAAAAAACCAGAAAAAATCTGGAAAAAAATTAAAAACCAAGCAGATACATATGTACTAGAAACAGTGCATAAAACAGCTAGACACTCTCAAAAAACGACTAGAATTCAGTTTCAGGGTTAAATGCAGTTGGGGGGGAAAAATAGTGGACCTATTTTTTTGAGTAGAGCACCTTGGGGGAAGCATTTTTGCTTCAAGAACCCCTATTTCATTTTTTGGATTTTCTGAGATATGACCCCACGAAATCTGAACCCTCTGTGAGGGACGTTTTCTCATTTTTTTTCCGAAGCCCTTGTTTTTTCCGTTCTAATCGTGTCTAAATGGTGTCAGATTATTGTTTACAATTTTTTAGAATCGAAACAAAGGCTCTTTGACCGCGTTCCTGCCGAAAAATTGGCTAAATTCGCCAGAAACGTCCAATTTTTGACCAAATTCAAACTTGGCCTTAATTTAGGCTTGGGCTTAGGCTTAGGCTTAGGGCTTAGGCTTAGTATGGGGCTTAGGCTTAGGCTTAGTGTCAGGCTTAGGCTTAGGCTTAGGTTCAGGCTTAGGCTTAGGCTCAGGCTTAGGCCATTGAAAATCGAACTTTTCAGAAAAAATCCTGCCAGCTTAGCCTAGAGAATCCTGCCAGCTAAGCCTAGACGATGCCTTAAAACATCATAACGCACTGAAAACTTTCCAAAAACAAAGATTATAGCCATTTTTGGCTTCGAACTTTGGCCTACGTTCACTTCCAAAAACACTGAAAATGCAATTTTCAAGGGGTCATAGCTCAGAAAATCTAAATTTGTGGATAGGGGTTCTATTACAAAAAATGCTTCCCTCAAGATGCTCTACTCCAAAAAATAGGTCCACTATTTCCCCCCCCCCCCCCAACTGCACTTGATCCCAGTTTCAGGAGCATTAACGTGGCTGAACAATAAAGAAAATCATCAGGGAACACTCTGAAAAAATTTAAAATGTTCAAGAAAGGGAAAAATCAGAAAAAAACAGAAAAAAACTAGAAAAAACCCAGAAAAAAGCCAGAAAAAACGTAGAAAACAGCTAGAAAAAACTAGAAAAAAACCAGAAAAAAGCTAAAAAACATTCTCTATGATGGGGTCAGAAAAAAACCAGAAAAAAAGTAGAAAAAAACCAGATCGTGAGACTGGCAGTTAGAAAAAAACCAGAAAAAAGTCAGAAAAAAGTTAGAAAAAATTAGAAAAAAAACAGAAAAAAACTAGATATTCGTCAGGAAGAATTACAAAAAACTAGAAAAAAAAAAAACAGAAAAAAACTAAATAATTTTTTCTAGTTTTTTTTCTGGTTTTTTCTAGTTTTTTTCTAGAAATAATTTTCCTGTGGGGGCGGGTGCGGAGCAACAGTGAGCCACCGCCGACCAAAGGGGGTCTGGCGGTGGCGGCAACCCTCGGACCTTGTTTGAGTTTGTAATCGATAAACTACAATATACTACTATACAATATACTACTATACTATACAATATACTACTATACTACAATATACAATATACTACAACATACTACTATATGGTGGATCTGCAGCAAGCACTTAACATTGCATTGCAGTGCGGGGGTCTGGGGGCGGCAGCCCCCAGAAGTTTGAGCGTTTTTGAGGTTTTAACCATCGACATTGCATTGAAAACTGCACCTTTGACATGAAATAAAATAGTGGATCTACATAATTTTTTTTCCTTGAATCTTTTTCGCTCTAGGTTAGGGGGCGCTCCGGAAATCAAGGATTCGGGTCGTATTTTTTAAAAACAGCCAAAATGACCCATCATTTTTGAAGGAAAGTTGCCTAAAATACTATTTCTGATGTTTTGCGTGCATATCTCCATAGCAAAAAATTTGGAAAAAATTGGACAATTTACTGATTTTGGCCCGTATTCACATACTAACACTAACACTTAAAGTTAGTGTAAACACTAACTTTAAGTGCTTCGTTGCACT
Organism: Trissonchulus sp. WLG1_4; assembly: GCA_030248245.1. NCBI lineage: Eukaryota > Metazoa > Nematoda > Enoplea > Enoplida > Ironidae > Trissonchulus > Trissonchulus sp. WLG1_4. The sequence continues at coordinate 17,694 of JASANF010019739.1, forward strand.
AAATTTTGTGCTACTAAGCACTTAAAGTTAGTGTTTACACTAACTTTAAGTGTTAGTGTTAGTATACGGGCCTTTATTCGACTTTTACACAAATTCAGCAAGTAAGCCAGTGCATCAACGCTTTTTGAGGTTTTCCAAACAGACGATACGTAGATTTTATTAGTCGTAATGAAAAATTAAAACAATTTTATTGCGTTCTGTGCAAAAAAGTCGCACAAGAAACCGTTTTTAGAAGCAGCAGACTCAAATATAGGCTGTGTGAATAGAAAACCAATTTTTCGGCATTCGATTAAAAAATGCTGGTAAGATATTTTTCTACAAAATTTTGCACAATTATAGCCTTAGGCTCTGCGCAGTTGAACAATTTTTTAGTTGTTCTAAAATAAAGCTTAGAAATTTTTTTATACGAATTTTATTGCTCAGAGTTCGACTTCGAAAACACATAATGACATTTTTTATCCAAATCCGACATAAATGTTAAAAACCAAAATAATGTTTAACTAGAGAAGCACATAAGCTACAATTTGGTATATAAAGTGTCACTATACGCAAAGTATAAGCAGAGTTATCGTTTGCCGAAAATTCACTCACGTTTGGTGCTCTGAGAGTCACGTGACATGCACTGGTTTGCACCAAAGGCTGTCAAGTGGCAATCAAGCTGATTGGCAGTTAACTGACAATCATTTTCTTGATTGTCAACTATTTTGTTGCACCAATGGCTGTCATCTTGATGGCCATCAAAATTGGTCGTCAAGTTGACAGCCAACTGTCAAAATTTTGATTGTCATCTCGATCACATTTAACTAGCAATCAGCGGTGTTTTATTGTAAAAAACGTCCAAATTTCTTGATTATGTTGACCTTATTGACCAAACAAGTACCCAAGAAATCATTCCTGCACCTTTGATTTCGTATTCCGGCCCCTTTTAACTCACTGATGCTCACTCTTATCCGCAACCAAATATGCTCAGCAGATGCTCCGCACACTACCATTTGAGTCAACCGGATTTTATGATTTGTTTGAATTAGCAAATTGTATATCTAATGAAACACACGTAGAATGCAGCGCAAGCGACATGCAAAAAGTGTCCTGCAAGCTTGCAATAGTATGCACTTTTCCGTTGCCATTGAACTTGTTAACTTATTATATATATATATATATATATATATATATATATATATATATATATACATTATATATATTATATTATATATACATATATATATATATATATGTGCATTGCCAAACATCTTCTATTTTACACGCCACGCATGTGGTTTGTCATCCAACGCTTCAGGGATTTACACTAGGCGTATTTAACATCTTACTTCCAGTGGTCTCATAGTGTAATGGTTTAGCACTCTAGATTCTGAATACAGTTATCCGAGTCTCGGTGAGACTAAAGTTGGATGTTATTTTTTGACTCGTTTTGACTATGAGTGTTTGAAAATCACCACTTTTTGCTCTTTGAAAGACTTCGGAGCTACTCAGCTAAGAATGTGTGCAAAAATTGGGCGTTAAAGATCTTCTTTATCCACAAGATGTGGCCGCATTTGATGTTTCCTCTGGAATATTGACACCCAGGCGTCAGGCCTCACAATGTAACCGCTTCTCACTCAGCGGAGGAGCTTGTTAGTTATAAGTCTAAAGTAGAGTTCGCAACGGGTCGAGATTTCATAACCCGACCCGACCCGACCCGAGCAAATGGCTAACCCGACCCGACCCGACCCGACCCGACCCGACCCGACCCGACTTCTACTGAAGCTGCTATGTATAGAAACACTTGAGATTTCCTTATCACTTTTTTGTTTCCAGTTTTTTATATATTTAGTATGTTTTGATATGCTACAGCACAGATGTGTATGGGGGGTCTGGGGAGCAAGCCCCCTCCAGATTTGAGATTCCGGGACAAGCCCCCCTCAAATTTGACCCATCGGGGCAAGCCCCCCTCCTTGTTGCCGAAAAAAGTGGCCCCCCCGAAAACTAAACAATCGCCTCAGATAGCTGTAAAATGCTTAAAAAATAAGCTAAGGCAAAAAAATCGCTAAAAACTGTGCGAATTTTGCAACTAATTTCCGCTTTTTAAGCACAAGTTATGTACTGGTGTTTTTGTCAGTTCAAGCCCCTAAAACATCGAGACAAGCCAGCCTTACATTTCTAAAAATTCGGGACAAGCCCGCCCCCAAGACCCCATGTACATGTATGGACTAAAGTAGCTAATTTTGGGCTAAAAGCACAGCTCGGAAACACTCTGCAGCGGGTACATTAGGTTGAAAATATCATCAAAGCAGAAAACTTACTGATTAAACCCAAAATTTTTGACCCGAACTGACCCGCACAACCCGCGGGTTGGAAAATCTCAACCCGACCCGACCCGACCCGACCCGATTGCGAATGCGAACTCTAGTCTAAAGTTCATCTCTTAAACATAATATTATATAACCTCACTCTAGGGTACTTACAGACCAAACGCGGAGTAGGCAAACGCCTATGCTTGCATAAGCTAGAGTTAAACTAAAATATCCGTTGTATAGCCTATCAGGTACAGAAGCTGACTGCTGGTGTCGCAAACAAAAATTACAAAGACCATAAAAAATTGCTATTTTTGCAATGAAAAAAGTCAAATTTACATACTGCTTAGTAAAACATAGGTTTCGCAGTGTAACAGTAGTACTACACTGAAACTACTTCAATAACTTGCGAAGGTACTTGGGGTACTCACAGTTCCCATTGGGCATAAAAGTACTGAAACCATAGATGCACATAGGATGGTTCACGCGAATGCACCCCCTTTAACCTCCCACTCCCCCTCTGGGCCCAATTTTTTGAAAAAATATTGTCAGATTGCCAAAAAGGTGCACCAAAATTGCGTAAAGAATCGAAAAATCGCTACAATTTTCTGGGCTGCAGCCAAAAAAGTGCCCCAAAAATGTGTAAAACAATCGAAAAAGTGCAAAAGTTATCCGGTTTTCGCCGGAAATTGAACCAAGGCCAAGACTACCTCCTTCTTCGCCACGGCTCGAGCAACCCCTTGACGATTGCTCCCGTGCATCTCTGATTAAAACTATGACTATAAATTGAATCGAAAAACTTCAGTAATTAATTTTTTACAATTTCGTATAAAAACTAGTTTCGTTTCATAAAATAGTTCAAAAACATAACTAATAAAATAGACATCAATGAATAACTGCTTACGGCCAAAAAACACTTAAAAGGTGTCGATTTTGTAACGCAGTTTGATTGGTTACTTTTTAATTTTCAACAATTTTGATTGGTCAGCTGTCTTGCACGTGACATTTTTGCTATCAACTAGTTGTCAAGTTTGATTGTCAACTGATTGCCAATCAAATGACATTTGTGCAGAACAAGTGTGATTGCGAACCAAACTGACAGCAAACTGATTGGGAGTAAACTGCCAATTAGGGTGATTGCCAATCAACTTGATAGCCATTGGTGCAAACCAGCGATGATCACGTAATTTGAAATTTTTCCAGCTTTTTTTCGACGTTTCCGGCATTTTTTCAGCTGCTCGAGCAGCTGGAAAAAAGCTGGAGCAGCTGAAAAAAAACCGGAGCAGCTGAAAAAATGCGGGAACTGCAGCGTTGTCATAGCAACGGAGCAGCTAGTCTATAGTGACCGCCATACTTATCCGCTTTTTTTCAGCTGCTCTAGCTTTTTTTCAGCTGCTCCAGCTTTTTTTCAGCTGCTCGAGCAGCTGGAAAAAGGACGGAAATGGCGAAAAAAAGCTGCAGCTTTTTTTCAGCTGCTCGAGCAGCTGAAAAAAAGCTCAATGTAAACACGGCCTTAAAGTCGAATAAAATCAGTAATTTGTCCAAATTTTTGCTATGGAGATATGCACGTAAAAACATCAGAAATAGTATTTTGGGCAACTTTCCTTCAAGAATAATAGGCCATTTTGGCTGTTTTTAAAAAATACGGCCCAAATCCTTGATTCCCGGAGCGCCCCACAGGAAAAAATATTAGTACAAAAAATGTACAAAAAAACTACAAAAAGTTACAAAAAAAGTACAAAAAATTTTGTACTTTTTTTGTACTTTGGCCTGGCAAGTTTGTACTTTTTTTGTACTTTTTTTGTACATTTTTTGTACTTTTTTTGTACATTTTTTGTACTTTTTTTGTACTGTTTAGTGCAAGTTTGTACTTTTTTTGTACTATTTTTGTACTTTTTTTGTACTTTCCATTCAAATGTTTTGTACTATTTTTGTACTTTTTTGTGCTATTTTTGTACTTTTTTTGTACTTTTATTTTTTTGTTTCAGGACAAGAATTTCTGTAAAAATTTGATAGTAAATTCGTTAAATAGGCCTTAAAAGTGTAAAAAAGACGTTAAAATTTTCAGCGATTTTTGTACTTTTTTTGTATTATTTTTGTACTATTTTTGTACTATTTTTGTACCTTTTTTGTACATTTTTTGTACATTTTTTTTGTACTTTATTTGTACATATTTTGTCCTTTTGTTTTTACGATCTGACATCATTCTGACTTTCCCACAAGGATATTGGAAGATATACATAGAGGCTCTGTTGGAATATTTTTAGGCAAAATTTTACACGAGGGGCAAACCACATTCATACTCTCACAGCTATTAGAGACGCACCGAATAGGAATTTTCAATGATTACTGAATACACCATGAAACATCACCGAAACAGGTTTCGTAAGGAGGGTCGGGGTGCTGGCATATATATTTGGTGCGGAGCCCCCCCATTTTGGTCGCCCACCCCCGCAACCCGAAATTTTTTCGCCTAAAAATAGTGTTTTATCGTTAAGTTGGTGCGCCCCCCGTTGGTCGCTGCCCCTCCATCTATGGAGCGGCTGCCCGACCCCTTCGCGCCCAACCTCCCCCCCATAAGATTTTGCCTAAAAATATGCAGTGAGCCAAAACGGAAAAAAAACAACGTCAAATAAACGATTTGACTGAAGCCTACGCATGTTTTTACACCTGATTAGCCAGCTTTTGTAGCAACAATAGGTGAATTCAGTTAAAAATTGTCGTCAAACAAAATGAGAATTTTTCCCGCAATAAGGTTTTTTCCGCACAAACGATATGATGACAGCACTGGTAAACCAGGGACAGGCACCTCTATAACGTCATAACGCACTCAAAAATATTCAAAAAGACAAAATATATATGTACAAATAAAACATAAAAATGGGGTATCCCAAAAATGTTTATTTTTTGACAAACAACAACAAACCAACCATACTTGCAAATGCCCTGAAAATGCTATTTTTAACATACACACAACAAACAACATCAAAAATATGATAGTTGTTAATAATAATTTAAGTAAATAGGTACAAGTAATAAGTAAAAAAGTTAAACTAAATAATTTAAGGCCGTTCGCCGGACAGAAACCACTTATATACCAGTGACCAGTGTTACCACCGATGGACTGTGGGCTATAATAAGCTACATACATGATATTATATAAACATAGCGCACAGTCAAAAACAATTAAAAAAATGATACAAAAAAAGTACAAAAATAGTACATAAATAGTACAAAAAAAGTACAAAAATAGTACAAAAAAAGTACAAAAAAAGTACAAAAACGGTAAATCAAAATAAGTCAAAAACTCATTAATATATGGATCGCTATCGATGAAAAGTTATGGAAACATATTAAAAGGTATGACACAAAACAAAAAACTATTTTTAAATAGTACAAAAAAAGTACAAATAAAGTACAAAAATAGTACAAAAAAAGTACAAAAAGAACCGAACTAACAAAAAACAATAAGTTAGTTTTATCAAACAGCAAATGTATCAGAGCGAAAAAAAGTACACTACGGTGATCTAAAAAGGCTACAAAATATATGATAGCGACGAAACTTCAAAAAACTCACTTTTCAAAAAGTACAAAAAAAGTACAAAAAAAGTACATAAAAAGTACATTAAAAGTACAAAAATAGTACAAAAAAAGTACAAACCCACTGTTGTACTTTTTTTGTACTTTTTTTGGACTAACTTTTTTTCCTGTGCCCCCTTAAAATCGCAAGCCGAAAATTTGCGTTTGTATTCACACGCACTATTTATTTCTGTCTCATGCAGAAAGTATTGCGTTAGTTCACAAAAAAATTATACCACACTCAATGAAACACCAAAAATTTTTAATTACGTTTCAATAAAACACAACTGCTAGTGTTTTTTAGCCTTTCAAATTCATTACATACGTGTAAATGCACTGGCTTGTGAAGGCATTTCCGTGAAAATGTTGGCCCGTATTCACATACTAAGTGTTATTCACAAACTAACGCTAAGCGTTTGCTAAGCGCTAAGCGCTTAAGTATGTTTAGCATGTTAAAAGGTCAAGTTTGTGAATAACACTTAGCGCTTATAAGCGCTAACACTAAGTGTAAACACTAAGTTTAAGCGTTACACTTAGTATGTGAATACGGGCCATATTTTTCTTGACGAAATTTGCTCAAAAATGTTGAAAAAATTTTTTATGTGATATGTACATGAAATTGAAGGAAATTAGCTTCTGATCAACTTTTGTTCTTACGATGCATGTTTATTTTTGCGCGTTTTCAAAATAATGGCCAAAACCCACATTTCAGGAGTGCCACCACAGGAAAACCAGGAAATCTGAATTTTCTGTAAAATTTTATCTGTTACAGATTTTTCAGATGTTTTTTACCCTTTCCATTCAGATACATTTTACAGACTTTCAGAGGAATTTCAGACAAATTTCAGATAAATTCAGAGGAATTTCAGAGAATTTCACCCAGAATAATTCAGAAACTCTGAATTTTATCTGAAAAAAATGTTACAGGCTTTTCAGATAAATTTCAGATATTTTTACACGAGTTTCAGAGAAAATTCACGTGTTTTTCACATCTGTAAATATCAGGTAAGTTTTAGCTGAAATTCGTGTAAAAAGTATCTGAAATTAATCTGAAAAACCAGTAACATTTTTTTCAGATTAAATTCAGTCTCTGAATTCTGGGTGAAATTCTCTGAATTTTCCCTGAATTTCTCTGAAAGTCTGTAAAATGTCTCTGAATGGAAAGGGTAGAAAACATCTGAAAAATCCGTAACCGAAAAAATTTCACAGAAAATTCAGATTCCTGGTTTTCCTGTGCACCTTAAGTGTTTGTACTGATCTACTCCTGAATTATGCCGCTGTTTGAGTTTGATGTTGGAAAATGAAAATTCAGATAACTTCTAAATTGTTTGATTAGTTTGTTTTTTGTATTGTTTGTGTTAAGACTTCTGTTTTGTTTTGTAGGGTATTTACATATGCTCGCGATGATGTATTACCAATACATGCCTCTTTTTGTTACGTCTTTGTTTTACATGATTAAATATTTCTTTCTATCTTTCTACAGCAAGCATTTAACAACGCGGGGGTCTGGGGGTGGCAGCCCCCAGAAGCTGGAGCTTTTCGAGTTTTTAACCGCCGACACTGCATTGACAATTGCACTTTTGACATGAAATAAACAAAAATATTTAAAAAATATTAAAGAAATGAATTGAATTGAATTGATTTATTGAAACTGTCGGTGTTGCACGTAACACAACTTGGTGAGCATGCTTCTGAAATGATTTCGGATGTAAATAAATATATATAGTTACATCGTACTGCCATTCCCATAGAACACACAAACAAATACGCATAAAATGTGGACGGACTTCTGAAACGGGTTTGGAATAACTCCTACTGCCGTTCGCCCGGAGCCACACACACACACATATATAGTATACATGTAAAATAACACGACAGCATACTTTTCCACTTTAAACAGTAAAAAAAGTGCACGTTTTAAATGTTGAAAAGAAAACTTGGGGGTATAAATTCGAGACAGTTTAGGTACCCGCGGGCTAATAAATCTCAAGGATTTCTAAACGCCCGCCCCTTTAGAAAAGGTTTTAGCTGAGCTGTATAACGACTCAATTTTTTTTTGAAAAGCACAAACACTAATAATTAAAGATTAATATTTAAGCCCATGGATCAAAAAAATAGGGCCTAGGGCCTATGACCTTGTATATAAACGTTATAGTCGAGCGGGGAATAAAAGTCACGTCCATTTGGCGAGAAGAAAAGCCCTTTGTTTATAGCTGCATACATAAGAGTTGGGAGTGAATATTTTTGTGCTATGGGTCAGCGTAGGCTATTTTATGGCTGCGTTCAAAAATTGGGGTTTTGCGATGATTTATGTATTGTTGCAATATGGTTTTGCCAGGTGGTTAAATGCAGTTGGGGGGGGAATAGTGGACCTATTTTTTTGAGTAGAGCACTTTGGGGAAGCATTTTTGCTTCAAGAACCCCTATTTCATTTTTTGGATTTTCTGAGAATGACCCCCCGAAATCTGAACCCTCCGTGCACAGGAAAACCAGGAAATCTGAATTTTCTGTAAAATTTTTTCGGTTACGGATTTTTCAGATGTTTTTTACCCTTTCCATTCAGAGACATTTTACAGACTTTCCAAGGAAATTCGGATAAATTTCAGAGAAGTTCAGGGGAAATTCAGAGAATTTCACCCAGAATTCAAAGACTCTGAATTTTATCTGAAAAAAATGTTACTGGGTTTTCAGATAAATTTCAGATACTTTTTACACGAGTTTCAGAGAAAATTCACATGTTTTTCACATCTGTAAATATCAGGTAAATTTTATCTGAAATTCTTGTAAAAAGTGTCTGAAATTTATCTGAAAAGCCAGTAACATTTTTTTCAGATAAAATTCAGAGTCTCTGAATTCTGGGTGAAATTCTCTGAATTTCCCCTGACCTTCTCTGAAATTTATCTGAAATTCCTCTGAAAGTCTGTAAAATGTCTCTGAATGGAAAGGGTAAAAAACATCTGAAAAATCCGTAACCGAAAAAATTTTACAGAAAATTCAGATTCCTGGTTTTCCTGTGGTGAGGGACGTTTTCGCAATTTTTAGGCAATAAAAATATAAATTTTTAGGAAAATTCCTGCCAGCTTAGCCTAGAGAATCCTGCCAACTAAGCCTAGACGATGCCCTAAAACATCATAACGCACTCAAAACTATTCAAAAACAAAGATTATAGCCATTTTTGGCGTCGAACTTTGGCCTACGTTCACTTCCAAAAACACTGAAAATGCATTTTTCAAGGGGTCATAGCCATACATCAGGGGCGGTCCCAGGGGGGGGGGGGGGGGGGGGGCCGCCCCCCCGAAATTTTTCCCGACTGAAATTTTACACAAGGGCCCCCCCTTTGGTTTTTATGGACCGGCCGGAAAAATTTTATGAAGCGTCTCCAATTGACCAAATTTGGCCTAAAAATCAAAAATTTCCCCCAATTTTTTCCTGGGGGCTGCCGTCCCCAGACCCGTGCAGCTTTGTGGTTCACTATTTCTTGTTATTATCTTTAATCAAACCCTAAGCATGCATACACAAGTACATTATGCTACATTTACTTGTGCAACACATAGTCTGATGTGATGGTACCATCTTTTGTTTTAATTTTTCTGTCGGAAAAAATTTCTGATACGTCTCCAGTTGACCAAATTCGGCCTAAAAATTAAAAAATTCTCCATTTTTTCCTGGGTACACCACTGGTTTTTAATACAAACAGAGTCATTTTATTGCCCTTGATATGGGTGCGGCAATAACAAAATAGCGTTAAGCTGAAAAACGCTATTATAAAAAGTGAAAAAATTTCGTCAGACCTCCGCCCCCCCCCCGAAATCGAAGTCTGGGACCGCCAGTGCCATACATGTATATATTTGGGGGTCAAAATTAAGGGGGGGCCTCTCTGGCCAAATTTTGGGGACCCTCCCCCCCGGGAGGACCAAAAATACCCTAAATTTTGCAAAATTTTGTAAAAGTGCCATTTTTACTAAATTTTGGGGACCCTCCCCCCCGGTCCCTCGATTTGGGGGGGGGGTCCCCCCTCCACCCCCCCCTCATACATGTATGGTCATAGCTCAGAAAATCCAAATTTGCGGATAGGGGTTCTATTACAAAAAATGCTTCCCTCAAGGTGCTGTACTCCAAAAAATAGGTCCACTATTCCCCCCCCCCCAACTGCACTTGATCCAATAATTTCATTCTAGATCTTTATTAAAAGGGGCGACATCTATTTTGGGGGCTTGGCTGACGATGGGGGTTCTATATTTTTATTAAAAGATGGGGTAGGAAGCGTTTTAGGGCCAAAAATAATTTCCCCCCCGTCGAAGATTGACCAAAACCAAGATTATAGCCATTTTTGGCTTCGAACTTTGGCCTACGTTCACTTCCAAAAACACTGAAAATGCAATTTTTAAGGGGTCATAGCTCAGAAAACCAAATTTGTGGATAGGGGTTCTATTACAAAAAATGCTTCCCTCAAGGTACTCTACTCCAAAAAATAGGTCCACTATTTCCCACCCCCTCCCCCAACCGCACTTGATCCCAGGGGCGGAAAAAAAATTGGAAAATTTTAGATTTTTAGACCAAATTTGGTCCATTGGAGACGTATCAGAAATTTTTTTCGGCCAGGTCTCGGAAAACCAAAGGGGGGACCCTTTGTGTACAATTTTCACTTGGGAAAAATTTCAGGGGGGGGGGGGGCGGCCGCAACGCCGCCGCTTGTTGTTTTTTACCGCTGCACTTCCTCAACGTCGTATTTAGCCTTGAAATCTTGAACATCGGCAGATCTCCGCAGCAGTGTATATATTATCTACAGTCAAAGTCGAACGTCGACGATCTGAGAAATAACTGGCTTCTGGGGAACGCTCAAACGTTCACGTTCAAACGCTATATATACCGGGAAAAAAGTGTAAAAAAAGTTGGAAAAAAGTCCGAAAGTTTGCTACTGTAAAAAAGTGTAAAAAAACTTTTTTACTTTTTTACACTTCGCAACCCTATATATATATATATATATATATATATATATATATATATA
>JASANF010019741.1:0-61403 GCA_030248245.1 Trissonchulus sp. WLG1_4
ACCGACGTTAATAAAGACTCAAAAACTAATTAAGGAAAAGTAAATATAAATAAGTCAATATTCTGCCGTTGCTGAGACCAAAAAAGTTTCAGTGAGAGCAGAAATTTCACCAAGAAAAAATGACCTATTTTTGGATTAGGTTTTCTGAAGTTTGTCTAAACATACAGGTAATATATACTACGCACATATTTTGATGCAGCGTTTAATCCAACGGTATGGGCGGAGCTAGACATCTGCTAAGATCTGATTGGCTGCTGGCTAATTACTACACGTCACGTACCTATTTGGGTTCTTGCAAGACCCGCTTAGTTAGTTGCAAGACCTGTTTGAGTGCGGGCACTGTGCAGAACAGTTTTTGTATCTATGCTTCCAAAAAGATATCCACACTGTTCGTAACGGCTACTGAGTCATACTATAGTTTCACTGAGTATATAAAGTTACTAATAATTGCTACTGTTTAGGCACCCACTTGGGTGCTTTTTTTGGCTCCTAATTTACAAAGGCACACCTTTTTTGACGGCTACTGTACAACCACGCATACCCTTCCCAATATGGACTCTTGTTAATAGCTAATTATCAATCAAGCGTACATGATGCTGTCTCACTCAAGAGTAAGGTTGAGGTCAATTAGTGCGGTGTTGGTGTCCGCTGGTTGGGTTGGGTACGGGTCAAAAAATTTGAGGGGTCAAATACGGGTACTTATTTCAAGATAATCATATAGTTGAACTTTTTCTGACCACAACACATAAAAAACATATAATCTGGATTTTATAGAAATTAGCAAAAGTAATTAAACTGATCTAAACGCTCCAAAAACCGTCTCTGTAATGTGCTGTTTATGTAATGTAATGCTTATAAAGTTTTAAAGTAAGTAAAACAAAATGATGCATATTGCAAAGTCTACCACAAAATGCTGGACAAAAATGCTACGAACTAAACATAGTAAAACTAGCTTCCATAAAAAAAACATCCATGCATTTAGCGTTTTAAAAATATATTTAGCTGAATCACAAGCGACGGAATTATGTTTTAGTATTCCAAAAATGCTGCTTAGCTTACAATTTAATATATACTGGTTTTTCCATTTCAGACATTTTTTCCATACATAAATGTAAAACGATTAAATTTTATTTTAAAAAATTATATTCCACAACACTGGCAAACTAAATAGAAATTAGACCTATCTACTTACTACGAAAGTAAGAAAACAGAATTGAAGTCATCAGAGCACACTAATGCAACAGTTTATTCAGACCGGCTAATTTCTTTATTTTTTATTTTTATTTTTTGGTGAAAAAATAGAATTTTTATAAAACGGCGGAATTGGAAGCCCGTCATATACTTCCTATCTACTCTTGGCTTCATGCATTAAAACTACCACCAAAGTTCTGTTTGAAACAAACTTACAGAAAAACTATGGTAACAAGTTGTTTTGATAAAATGTGTAAAACTTCAATTAAACCGATAATAATTTACACATTTGAAACTCCAGTTGGTATTCAACCGTAATGATGAATTGTTAATTCATGTAAACAAGTTACCTCAGAAAAATGGCTCCAGCGTAGCTTGTATCTAATTTCCAATTAAAAAATATATACTATGTGTGAAAAAACATACATATAGGTATGTAGGTTCATAAGACTATGTAAACTGTTGCTACTTAGAAACTTTAGGAAAAACACAACTTTTATCCAAACTTCGTCTGATTAGAATTCGCTATTTGGACACGTAGAATAAATATATAACAGTAAATAAAAAATAGAAATAAGCTCGGTCTTGATCACAACTTTTATATCCACTCAACAACAAGAGAAAAGGGACTTGACCAAAAACTATCACTCACGCAACTTAACCACGAGAACCACAGATAATTAGAAAAGTTTCACTGGCTTAATGTCGATGGCTTTTGGAAAAGTGGCAAAAAGTTCTCCGTAGTCAAAAACGTCTGTTTCAACCGCCTCTATTCAGTGTTCAGAAACAAACAGCGAGTAAAAAACATGCTAATTAATTGGCTAGGAATTGGTCGATATATACCTCATGAAAGTTATCTATTCTCGGACCAATTCTCATATGCTGCCTACTCTTTATAAATGTATGTAATTTCCCAATTAAATTAATAGTTTCTAAACGTGATTACAAAACTTGTGTAATAGTAAACATTTAATCCCCTGGAGTTAATAAAACTAGCTAACTAATTATAAGATAATGCTTATTGACAAGGAATTAATTTGAAATTAAAACATGCAATTAAAACAAATTCAGTTTTACCCCGTGATTGCAAAACTTAGTGTAATGGCATGAGAAGTCACAGATGTACATATGAGCGGCTACATTTTTTGCCATAACAATACTAAAAACCTAAAAGCCTACCTTGCTTCGTGGCACAGTCCGCTTCAATATATCCTTCAAAGCAGTTACAGTGACTGCCGGTCCATTCACCGTGAACGCAGTGATCTGAAAAAAACAGTCTTAGTGTTTTGGTTAAAATTCTGTTAAACTGAAACTAAATCTGTGTTTGAGTCGTAACAACTTGAAACTAGTTCGGGACCAAATCAACTCAACTCAAACAAGTTTTCATTAACAAATCCGTTGAAATAATAAAATTTTACCTAGAGTTTAAAAAAAATTAATGTCATTTCATAAAATAATTTTCATGATTCGATGAAGTAACATAAACATAAAGTCATCGAAATACCGGCTCATTTGCAGAAATTTTTGTCACTAAAATGTGTTTGTTTGAATAATTGACAGCATCGCTTTGGCTCTTTTTTGAAACTTAGCAAGAATTGACGCCAATCTACTTCACGTATCATCACGTATACTTGAATTTTCAGAATTAACCGGATAAATCGGTGGTTAATAAAAATTGGATAACAATCAGAACAATTATATTGAAGACGACATAAACAGGAAATCCAGCTTTTTTCAAAATAGACGCTATCACTGAAAAAATGAGCGAACACCTACAATACAGTCATAATAAAGTAGTCAGAAATAGCTTATAAGCTGCGCTAAAATGTACTAACCGTTGAATAGCATGTACAAGGTGTGTCGTGTTTATTACCTAACTTGGTCAGAGCAAAGCACACATGTGTGAGCGTGTGTGTTGCCAGGTAAAAGTAAGTAAAAGAAAAAATGAGCCCAGAGTTAGCTGCACAGGCATAAAATATAGCACGAAATTATTCCGGCGGCACAGTTTGGTACACATGAAAACAGTTTTTGTTTACCACTTTACGCAATAACTAATCAGGTAAAGTTGGAATAGAATCGTACTTATATTGTTTACAAATACTACTGATTTCCAGATATAGCCGGTTAAGCTTAGTAGGATTATTATTTTACATTAAGCAATATTTGCTAAATAACGTCTGTAGCGATTAAAGCGTTCCATTGAAAATCTAGAAAAACCGGGTACTGTATCTCGCGTTCGGCAATTTGCCATGACTTTTAGCTTGCGTACTTTATATTTTTTCAATTTTCCCTTCAGATATTTTTTATATGAGTTCAGTAAGAGTTTGTACATCAGAACTTTAGCATATTATAATATGCAGCACAACAGTCGCGTAGCCAATGGGGGAATTCCCCCCCCCCGAAACTGTTTGCGACTGAAATTGTACGCAAGGGTCCCCATTTTGGTTTTTATGGTCCGGCCCGAAAAAATTTCCGATGCGTCCGCAGACCAAATTTAGCCTAAAAAGAAAAAATGTCCCCAATTTTGTGTCTATGGGCTGCCGTCCCCAGATCCCTGAGAGGTGTATATTGGCGCATTGTGCAGTATCGATTTGCTTGATACACTATTTAGTGTATCCCTTTAGCTGTTTTATCGTGGCAAAAACGCTATTTTTAGTGCATTTGCAGCGTGTTATGTCAAAAATCTTCTTAAGGTTTCAATTTGCTAGCTTCTGGATTAGCAATGCTTATGAATTTGCTAGTTTTGTAGGCCCACCCGCTTTGTAATTCTTGGTGTTTTTAGCTCCAATTTTACTTTCGATGCTGCTCAGGGCCCGATTTATCGAAGCATCAAATGTTCGTCGTTGAAAATGTTCGTCGTTGAAAATATTCGTCGTTGAAAATGTTCGTCGTTGAAAAAGCAAATGTTCGTCGTTGAAAAACAAATGTTCGTCGTTGAAAAACGAATGTTCGTCGTTGAAAAAGCAAATGTTCGTCGTTGAAAGTTCGTCGTTGAAATTGTTCGTCGTTGAAAAATTTTTCAACGACGAGCTTTGATTTTTTAGAACATTATTATGTTCTAAAAGACAAAAGCTCGTCGTTGAAAAAAGTTTCAACGACGAACATTTCAACGGAGCTCAAGACATCCGTTGAAATGTTCGCCGTTGAAAATTTTTCAACGTCGAACATTTGTTTTTCAACGACGAACATTTGTTTTTCAACGACGAACATTTGTTTTTCAACGACGAACATTTGTCCTATAATTACGTGTTATGTTCGTCGTTGAAAATGTTTCGATCAATCAAAAATTTTCAACGACGAACATTTTCAACGACGAACATTTTGCTTCGATAAATCGGGCCCAGGTCCAAAAATTAGCATTGTTTTTGAACGAAATAGGTATGTTGATGTGTCGTTTTTGCGTTAAAATTCCAATTCAGTGCATTTTAACACATTTCAAAAAAATCTAAAAGTCAACCCCCGAAATTTTTTTCGGGCTACGCCACTGCAGCACAGTATATACAAAACTACATATTTAAAGAATATTTATTGCCTCGTTTAATATTTTGGGGAATATTAGCCTAAATGTTGAACGCTAACAGAAAAGAAACAAAGCATTATCATGAATCAGCCCTATCTCTACTCAGCAGACGTTGGGTACTTCCTGTAAAAAAATGAAACACCTACAGGGCAAATCAAAATACAGTTAATAGAACAGCTGACCTATTATATATGGATATAAACCCCATATCTAAGACACACTGAAAATGATTGAAGATTTGCTCAAGATTTATAAGTTTAGCTGACTAATGACCAAAAATCTGGTTCTCTATATTTAACCTTTCTAAACCAGCCATTAATCAAACCTAAAACAGGGAAAGAAACCAAGACTTGAATGGCTTTTTCAGATATGGATGTATGTATTTTTTCAAAAGTAATTGTCTTTTTTAGATGACCGATTGACTGCCATTTTACCTATGGGAGCTTCAACAGAGATGATTTCTAAACCGAGACTTCTTCTGAAACATTACATGAGCAGGTTCCGCTTCATTCTGTTAATTAATGACAAATAACATTAAACATGATTACACGATTTGACTTGAATTTAAAACAAGTATATTGAGGATGAATGTATATACCTGGCAAACACTGTTGCGAAGGTTAAGCTTCATTAATTCTTTATGCTTTTTTATTAACCAAATATTTTTTAATCACATTCAAAAAACTTCACAGGTACGAGTATATATGTATACCTAGTCTTTGAAAGATCTAACACGAAAAGTTAGAAATTCAAATAAAAAATCGTATTTACAGTATAATTACCTACACAAATACAATGTTACTGGTACATAATTAAAATCAAATTGACTGAAAACATATCTCTTATTAACTCCGACCTTAGCACCAAACAAAACAGTACCTCTACTTGCTATCCAAAAAAACTTCTAAAATCAGCAACAGCTGAGATTACTTAACTAGCTTATAAATAGAAACATCAGACCACCAAATTCAGTAATCCAATTATAAATTTCTGAGGCTAGAAGTCGGCTGAATTAAAGGCAGAATTGAGCAGTCAGATGCCAGACACAGCGTCAGTTGTGTTGATCAGTTTCTCTATCATTACTCTTGCCCTATGTCTGACAATTGTAGTGCTCTTTGTGGTGCTAAGGAAAGCCTGTACTCCTCCCGCAGATGCAGCAGACGAACTGCAAGCAGAACTATTTGAAATGTGCCAAGGAACGAGGCCCACCATAGCTGCGGAATTCGACACCGTCGAGAGCAAAGATATGATTAGATCGAGCAACTGTGACAATCAATCGACGCCGACGCAGTTTCAAAAAGGCAGCAGTGTCACAGCTGAAGACTCAGAAGTATGTATATAAATTAGATTGTGTCAAACATATGTATTTTTTAGTAATTGTTACTGTTTTAGTGTTTTGTACAGAATAAAAAAGATTTTCTTTGACTAAAGGTATAAAGTACACAGGGAAGAGTCTGGGGGAGGGGCTTGTCCTGGATTTTTTGAAGTTTTAGGGAGAGCTTGTTGCATGCAAATGAAAATTTAAACTAAAAATGAAAATATTGCAAAAGTTAGGTACTTTAAGCATTATGTCGCCTTTTTTGCTCATTTCTGCAGCATTTTGCAGCCATGATTAGGTGCAAACTTTTGGGTTTTTTTGCGGCACCAAGGAGGGTGCTTGTCCCGATGGGTCAGATCTGGGGGGGGAGGCGTTTGTCCTGAAATTTCTAATGCGGGAGACGCTTGCTCCCCCCGATCCTCCATGTACATTTTGTGACTAAAGGGCCTAAGTAAAGTATACACTACCGAAATACCTGCAATAGTACAATCAGTAGTTACCTAATTGAAGAAAACATAATTAAAAAGTAATTAACAAGTTCAAAAGCCAACCAAACAAGAGTCTTTTGCTAGTGAAGTTGGTGTTCGAAACTATCCGTCTCATTCCAAAAAATAACTTCGAAATCAGAAGTTTGCACAAACGCCGGCCGGTCTGCTACTTTTGCAAAAATTCTGAAACCCAACGGGCCGGGATCATATAGGAGGAGGCCTAGGCCTGACTTAGGAATGTGGCGAAACTAAATGGAAGTTACGACGATTCATAAAATACATTTACATCAAAATCTACATTTTTAATCGCGATTACCCATCTTTTACCTCGATTTCGGAAAATTAGTTTCCATTTTGTGTGTGGCCTAGAAACTCCCGTAACTGTTTCTGAGAAATTAGGAGATAGCGACAATGAGAAACACAGTAACATAAGATAGTCTGAGGGCTTTTAGACAGTTTATTTTGTTAACTCTGTAACGTACGTATGTAGCCTTAAATGAAGCGCTATTACTTGGATAGGGCGCGACATCCAATCAAAGGTCAGAAAACATGCGGACCTCCCAAGTCTTTACGACTCAAACTGACGCAGCAAAAACTCCGCTCCTGTGACGGAGTGAATTAAGATGACGAAGTTATTTAAGAAGTATCGCCTAAAACAGTCATCGCTAAAAATGCTCTAACGCCTTTTAACGGACTTTTTTCTTTCATTCTTTCTTTTATCTCGTAATTCTGCAGGGTGAACCACCGAGTGCTTATCTATATTTTTCGCTTCAAATTTCCATTTCTGATTTTTCATGCATATTTCTTATTAATTTTTAGTATATATTTCTTACTTCTGTCCAGTGAAACCTAGCTTAGAGCACCGGCACATGCTAGAGGTGCATACAAATATGAACAACGTAAATATACTAAACATTTAGTATTAGTGTATTACCTACTTTAAGACTGAAAACTTACCATCTTTTATACGCAGTAATTATTTAATAGCCAAACAATGATACTTAACACTAGGGATTTTACTATAACCTATTAAATCATACTTAATTATTAACTTTTTCTACTTTAAGACCCAATCAGAAACGACAAACACCAAATCGAGTGCATCTTCAACACAGTCGAACCGACGGAAGCTGTCGCATCCATTTTGGGCAGCCTTGTCCAAAAGTGCGCACAGTTTTGAGCAAATGAAAAATGAGTCCTGGGTCAGAGGTCAAGCGGCTGAACTGGAGAGGCAAATTTTGTACACTTGTCCGTTGTTTCCAGATTATCCGCAGCCGAAGGACAAACTGCTTTCGGAAGTCAAAAATTACATTTTTCAAATTCACGGCAAACCGCCCATTTATGCGGCAGCGTGTTGGCTCCATACGGTCAATCAAGAAAATCCAGAACAACTCGCGAGAACAATCCAAATGCTGACCAATATTTTCGAAACTATAATCGCGAATCCGGAGCGAAAAGAACTGCGAAAAATCGACAACAATACCGACAATTACAAACAAAATATCGCCGACATCCCCGGAGCAGAGGAATTTCTGCTGGCCGTGGGATTTAGAGTGAAATACATCAAAACTGGCGGAAAAATCGTCGAATGGAAACCAAAAAGACCAGCCACCGCCGATGTTCGCCCACTGATGGAAGCTAAAACATACTTAAAAGTGGCCCAAAAAACGCCGATCACTTTATATCGAGACGATCGTGTTTTTCCCCGTCCAAGGGATTCTGCCATCCCAGGAGACTTTTTTGGTACCACCGCAGAACAGATGCGTCGAAATTCGACGGAAAATGTGGTAGTGGCTGACCATGCCCATATATTCAAATTTACCATCATTAGCATAATATTTCCGAATAATCTGATTCTACAAGGAGTCTTTCGGAGCACAGAAACTATGAGACAGGTGATAATGTTTGTAAACGAGCATCTAGCTAATCAGAATCAGCCATTTATTCTTGCCGGACCAATAGGCAATGTTCTATCAGACGAAGAAGATAAAACACTACTTGAACTCAACTTAGTGCCAAAGGGTACGCTCAATTTTAGCTGGCACTGGGACGTCAAACCAACAGATAACAGTTACTTGAATCTAGATACTGTTTCTGACATGATTACTCTATTAAAATAAATCATAGAGATTGATAAACTGAGAATTTTTATAACAAATAAATTAAAATAAAGATAACACATGGCGAAAAATAGTCTACGTGATTCTCTACGTCATTGGGTTCAGCTTTCAACTTTTGAAGCCTGTTTGATAATATTGGGGGTTCCGTCAGGTCCTCATGCCATCGTGGAGCACCATTTCACACCTATTATTCATTCATTCCTAACCTATTATGTGAAACAGTCTTGAAAGGATAAACTTGTATAGTTATCGTTTTAGGTTGTCCAATTTTTTTCATATATGAACACATTAATACACAAACAGCAATTTTTTTCTGCTTTCGGGTTTAAAAAGGCATGTATACAAAAAATCCGGATCACACAAGTTGTCATGCGCTAGGTATGTCCAAGTGATCGCACCTGTATGCTTTTTTGCACGCTTTTTCCTATTACACTGTTCAACGCAGTGAAGAACCAAAACTGCGACTTCAAGCTTAATTGTTCTTATCCGAGGTAGAATAGAACTGCCTAGTGCAGCAGCATAATATGTGAAAATATGCAAATTGGATAACCTTAATTTTGGAATCTGCTTGCTGTTTTTGGCAGGGGTAAGATCTGTTTAAGCCAGTTTTGGCACCTGATGCGCAACACATCTACCGCGGTGCCAATATGACCAATGGGATGAGTGCAATACCATTTAAAATCAAGCGTAATAGGTTTCCATTAAATATATATTCACAAAATATACTAAGTCATAATACAATCTTATGTTTTGCATCTCTGACACTACCAAAAAGAGTTGAGCAGAATAATAGCAGTCAGGCTGTTACTTACTGTTACAAAACTGGCCATAATAGAATGTGTCGCAAACGCACACAGGCTCAGAGTCGGCTGAAGATAGATGGTAGGCGGAATAGCCGTGAACACACTGAGCGACTAAAACAACACTTGGAAAGGAACAAAAAGCAAGACTTGATCTGCCAAAAACATTATATGGCCAGAAAACCAGTTTGGCTTTATCACATGACCAAACTAGCGCGAAATGCACAACGAGCTATATTTTAAAAATTTTAAAGCCCTAACACGAGGGCGCAATTTGCTCCATGGCCTACGCCATGGAGCATGAGCGGGCGCAATCTATTAGTAAGAAATTTCACCTTGTGTTCTGCATTATTTCACACAATGCAGCAGGCAATTTAAGTGTGTGAACATTCTAATTATAGAATGCGCCCGCTCACACGCCCGCTAGTGTGAATAGGTAACACTGGTAACACACATAGACCAAAGACAGAAAAAATTTCATCTTCATGATCACTGTACTACTGTCAAGAAAGAGATGGGGGACTCGAACTAAAAGTAAAACAGCCTCAGAATGACCCAGAGGGGATTCGAACTTCCCATCCTTGGATCTACATACCAGTGCTCTATCGTCCAGTTGAGCCACGGAGCCAATACTGAGCTGTCGTGAATCGCTTTAACTACCTAACGGGCCTATTTTTCTTCAAACGACAAGCTTATCCCGATATTTTCCTAATCCTGCTTCACAGTGTGACGACACTGACTGCGTTATTTTCCGGCTACGATTATATGTACCATTATATAAGCATATAGTCTCAGGGAAACAGTGAAACCACTTCATTGCACATACTTTCACAACTCGGCCCTAGATATCCCGGCAGACACTGACAAACCCCATCTCGCATCCAACCCCGCACGCATTGCTGATCTGAAACGCGCAATAAAAATATTTCCAATAAGAATTACTTTGTTTTTTCAACATGTGGTAAAAAATGCAAAATGTTTTAAATAAGTTAAAATGCAAAATTTCGAAATTTTTTAGTTGTTTCTTAGTTCCCGAAAGTTACTCAAAGCGTGCTAAAACTGCTATTGCACTGTGACTGCATAAGGACAAATCGATACCTACATTAAACAGTACAGCATACAAATGTATAGGGTAAGGCCTACCCTGACACTGCAAAATGTAGGGATAAAAACGAAATTTTTTGCTTATTTCTGAAAAAAATTGGGCTAGGTTGGCCTCAAATGCTGAAACAATTGAAGTCGACAAAAAATTAGGCTATGGTCCAGAAAAATTCTACCCATCCACTGACCGAAAGCTGGGTTGCTGTTAAGTCGGGCTGTGAGATTAAGCGTTCCCTGAACAACGTCGCTGCCAGCATGGATACACAACAATAGGGCTGCAACACAGAAATGAAAATGCAATGTACTGTTGTCAAGCGCGCCCGGCTCATACTTGTCCTTGAGGACATGCACAATTTTCGCTCAGCTGGTATGAAACATTGACTTAACCGTTTGGTCTACATTTTTGCTGCACTTTACCCTGTCATTCTTCGCAACAAAATTTATCGCTATGGTCAGGCAGTTTTCTCAGAGTTGCTAGTTGCTACAGACAGAACGACAGGGACAAGCATAAGGACACATATGAACCGGGCTTTAGCGTCAGAATAAGACAAGTTCTGCAAAGTTTTGTCTGAGTGAGTCTAAGCTTTGGCTGTCATCTTTTCTACGACTTTTCGAGCATCTTTTTAACAGAAAATAACTAAAGTCAGATTGCCCGCACAAAGGTGCTTTTTTATCCGCAAAGCTTTTCATATTAATACTGGTACTTTTGAAAACTCCTTGACAAACTCAAGTTCAAGAAAAACTCACCAAAAAGCATTGCAAAAGAATCTAAATTTGTAATATTGTGCAATCCATTGCAGCAAGTTGATAGTGGATACACGCGTAACGTTCTTATTACACAACTACAGTCAGCCTTAGTTTATTTACTTTGCTTACTAAGATAAGCCTATTCTCACTATTAGGCCCACACAGTTTACAGTTTTTTTCAGCTACATATCAAGCAGTATAAATTTCTCGCAAATAAACTCACGACTGTAACATACGTAAAAATGCTTTTATTATTACACTTTTAGAACGTTTTACACAAAGAAAACTAGTAAGACAATTTATTTAAGCATCATATGTATACAATAAACATAAATATGCATAGCATGAAATACAAAGTTACAATACAGACATAAAACCAAAAGGCAAATTCGACTAGTTAGAATACTGGATATTTGTTCGTAAACAGAAAAGCCATGACATAATAAGATTTGGCTAAATCGAGTGAATTGATGTAATCAGATGGAAAAAAGAGATTGATCGTTCAAAGCAGTCTCAAGGTAACTTTTTACTTTCAGGGCTCATTCCTTTATCAAATAATACGGATCAGATTTAAGTCCAATGTTTTTGAAACGGCAGGTTGGACTAAACAAATTAAAATAAGTCGGCTGGTTAATTTTAGTCCAATTGGTAGCCAAAATAACGTTATGTCTGTTTAGTCTAATTAAAAGTCATCATTTATTGTAAATCGTCGAAATAAAACAAATTCAGTCTGAACTCAGAAGAAGCCCCTATTCTACTTCTCAACACTGAACAGAGACCTCGTCAGCTGCCGACATATGCGCTGGACTGCACTGAATTGGTATGACTAATGATTAGTTTAAACTGATTCAGCGACGGCTTAAATTTCTTAAATCAGTACAAAAGCGCAGTACCAGAATGACGATTAGTTTATTTGGCTCTGAAAATTTACTTGAAAACTGTAGCTTAGCTACGATTCAACTAAATCGATTTAGCAAGAGTTCAACTCCAGCTCAGACTTGAGTTAATCCGATTTGGTGCAGTCCACCAATGGTCACTTTTTCTTTATTCATTACCGCTCTAAGTTTGCTAATCGAGTGAAATAGTATGTTGAAATTCATCATGGCTCTTACTGCTTCCAAACTAGGTAAATCCATGATGACAAACAATAAACAGTGCAAACACATCAATATTCAAAGAAAACATGCAAGAGAATGCAGTCTCTGTTTGGTCCCAAATTTCCAAACTTCAACCCCAAATTTCCAGCTGTTCGCGGAGTCACATTTTAAACGCAAACTATTATACTGAATAAATAAAAACTTTCGCAAAACAGAGATCTGCTATCTCTGCCAAAATGACACAGAACGTTAACAGCCAATGAAATCAAAACATCCAACAACAATCCTGCAAAAAAAAGTAAACCAAACTTCAACCCAAACAAAGCTATGACACGCAAAAATGAAATAACAAAAAACGAGTAAAAAGTATATTGTGGGCAAAGTTACAAACACTTCCTGCTAAAGTAGCGTTTTAAAAAAAAACAGCTTCTTAAAAATCCAAAAAATGTATATATAGTTAAACACAGAAACGCAATTATTTTGGTCAATTCTAGCACGTATAAATAAAATGCGCAAAAAATTAACTATTATTATTATTATACTATTTGGCTATTAAGTACGAACATTTAAGTCAAATAAACTGATACCCTGCTTTATATCGATAAAGAACTATGTATAAGTATATTAAAGCGAAAGTTACTTATATAAAACTGAATTAACACCACACAAAAACCCACAAATTATCACAACCAAATTAATAGCACAGTACAAAGCATAATATAATCAACATTATACAATGAGATCAATTATAAGTATACAATAAAGTATTACAGCTATAATTAGTGATAAATTAAGGCCATTAGTACAACTAAAAGCAAAGCAAACATTTACACATAGGCATGAAATAACACTGTTATACTGTTGTAAACATTTTCATTTCTGTACAATACTATCACAAATCAGATCACAATGATTATCATCTACTTTGAGTCAGTTTGGCATTATATAAGTTGGCATATTTCGTGACCACTTCTGAACCAGTGGTGAGTTCTGTTCGCTTGGCAAAACCCTTGTAGACTGATTCGCTGCAATACTTGGTATAAGCACCCTACAAAAGCACCAACTAGTCTATACTGTTTCATAAACATCAAAGTACATAACTTAAATTCAAGCAAGCTTGATAAAACAATCGTCAGGCAATTCCTAGTTGCTTATTTTATCGTGAAGCAATTACGTCGTTTTTGCCTGTCATTCACGGCAGCTTTTAAATCTCCGTCCTATTAGACTTCTAGCACGCTCACTTCTACTCAGACTAAATTAATGTACTACTAAAATATACCCGCTGATATAGAATATGTGTTATGTTATTATACCGATATCTACCGAGCACTTCAAAAGCAAAGTAACCTAGTTCAGGCAGGATCGATGTTTAGCCCCCTCCATTCAAATATCGTATAATTTTTTGGTGAAAAGTCTAAATACTCAAGCGCCGTCACCTACTCTCTCTTCCAAACTGGACAGCTATAACACGGCCTCCATACCTCCTACTGTCTCAAACAGTATTGTTTAGAAATCGAAAATCCGAAGGCAACTAAAAATCTCTAACATTAATTACCGTATATTTTGAAACGGACGACATTTGCAGATACGAAGCCATAGCCGACATGAGTGGGGTGAGATCAGTCTCCTTGTAGTTGATGTAGAATTCCAGAAGTCGGGTCCAGTGGACTAAAAAATAAAACCAACGAAAATGGCCAAAAAAGGGGACAAAAATCGAAAACTTTATCAACTCAAACTACAGAAATAAAGTTAATAGCACGCAATAGAAGAGAAAAATGCATAGTAAAATACAACCTCTAGCACTATCTTCACTATAAAAAAGGTTCAAGTGTTCTTTTTTTATGGTGTTTTTCTAGGTATATTATTATAGTTTCGAAAATCAATTACCCTAAGCGTGAGATTTAATTAATATAAACCAGTAGGTCGAAAACGTCCTGAAACACCGATTAGCAAAAATGCCCAAAGTTTTGAAGAAAAAAATTATAAACAGCTGCATACACCTTAAAAATTTGTCACGTGTTCTGTGGGTAGAAGAATAGGCTCACTAAGTAGCTCCATAGCCGTTCAGAACTTGGTTAAGACCAGAATGTTACTCTAGACCGATGGAACGCCTGCAACCCTAATTTCAACTGTATTTGAAGAATCTTCCCGACACCGCCGATATTGCTCTCTAAAAATGCCAATACAAATAAACTCACTTTGTCCAGTAATCTTGCCCGCCAAACACACAGCTGCAGCAGCAAGTTTGAAGGCAAATGCTCCAGCCATATAGAGTGCACTACGGTGCAATCCAAAATGAATCGGCATAAATTGAGCAGCTGAAAAAACACATAAAGGTTGCTCAAAAGTAGCATTACAAAATCGTTTTTAAGATCTTCAGTGTGTTGTTCTTTAATTGCGTCTCCTCTTCACTTAACTATGCACACCTAAAAACGTCGCCAAGAATGTTTTCAGTCTAGTCTAGGTCAGAAGGGTTTTCTCCACCCAACTGATGGTCCATTCTATTCCAGTTCAGCAGATATCCATCCATTCCTAAAAACTTCAAAATTCTAACCCTTCAAGCCAGTAAAAAACTAAAAAATAGCCCTGAGGCTGAGAAACTGATCCAGAGAAATCTTACCTAGATATTAAAAATAGGCGACAAGATCGCATCGCAACACTTTTTCATTCATCAACTATCATATTATAACTTCAATACGTAAGTGAACGCACAAAAAAATAGTAAAATGAAACTAACCGATGAAAAAATAATGTGGTTACATGACCACAAAAACCACCCTAGTTTGCTTAGATTACGGTCCAATTATAGCTTGAGTATTGCAAACAATAAGCGCACTAATAATACCTATAGTCTGACCTCTGCACTGTCCCCTTCACACTGAGACACAAGCACGTAGCGTCGCACAAAAAAGTCAGGCTCCGGTACCGTGACCCAGTAGTCCAACTGTTTCAAAAGAACTGTTTCAAGTTGTATGACTTGGTCGTATTTGTAGGTGTTGTCTGTTAGGTAGATCAGGTTATTGATCTGAAAGGACAATAATGAGCTAAACGCTAGCTACGGGTTATTGCAGTGTGTTGACAAATTAAATAGTTTGAATCATAAGAGAGGGAGATGGAAAACTACCGCTTCGCCCCCCAAAAAATCGAACGTACGGCGGAGGTGCCTAAAATTTGGGCAAAAGTGGGTAAAAGGCTCCCATTTAAAAATTTACAATATTTTCGGTCGGTCAAGGGGCGAGACCCAAAAAATCGGCCGGGAGTCGCCCGAAATTTTAGACACCGTTACATGCCTATATGGTTTGAATACACTAAATAAAACCACAATAAAAATTGCTACGTTGTAAACACTTTTAAGTTCAGCCGATTTGGAACTACTGTGAAGTCACGCTTCAATCAAAATGCAGTGTTATCAAGTAAGAGCAATCAAATAGGCTAAGTCCTCTCCCTCTTTGTTATCAACTGGGAACCCAGAAACCACAAAGACTCAGAATTCCTCAGCACCTACTTCAGCGGCATATCGTTCTTCAACCTTGCTGGCCACAAACAATGCAGTGATTCCCAATAGCTGGTACTTGTTCAGATCGATCACTACTTTGCGGACAAAGCGATCAATATAGTTGATGGCCATGTAGAGGGTAGTTTGGTGAAATCCCAGATGATGCTGAAACAAAAGGAGTGACAATTAAAGCTTGTAGAAGGCGACGATTCGAAAAATGCTCACTATTCCGTACGAAAGACACCTCCTTTGCTTTGTATATACACGGGAGTTCGCGACGGGTCGAAATGTTTCGGCCTATTACCCAAGGAAAGAGCCGTTCCGACCCGCCGAGATCTCAATGTGATCAAGCTGACCCATCTCAGACTACTAGGTAGAAACATATTTTTAGTGGTGGGAAGCCCCCCCCCCCCGCTTTTTTCGAAAGTCGAATCCCAAATGGTTCCTGGCTATGGTCAGGTATAGACTTGCTGAACTAAAGTTAGTTGTCGAATGACAATCATAGCATTACATGCCGCGGTCCGAACTAAAAACAAAGCAAGAGCAGATTCAACTTAGTCTTGAAAAAGGACTGCGTCTCTCTCTCCTAAAACAACACCCCCAAAGTCTGACCAAAAATTGGTAAACTATGAGATAAAACAGGTGGCGTGATTGTTCCGACGACCCCATCATTCTTGGTGCCCGAAATAGTTCTTTTCGTAATGGAATCACAATCATGTTTCCATTGTCTCGGGGTCCCAGAAATGTTTGGTCAAACTTTAGTATAAGAACTATTTTCGAGTGCTCGAGTGCAGTTGATAAAAATGATCCTACTAGAAACTTTTGCTTTCTTACATGCACAAGCAGCAGCCAATCCATCAGCACAGACCGCATGAAGGGCTTGAATTTGGAGTTGGAAACTGACCCCGACGGGAAACTTTGCACCTCCAGATCACGTGCGTACGTCACCATTTCCTGAAGACAAAAAATTGCTGTCCATCGTATATAAATTTCATATATTCCGAAATGATTTCACGCTACTGCGATACATAGTGGGGCTAAGTTTTAAAGACTTTTAAATTGTGCTCTCTTACAGAACTGTTTCAGCATTAAAATAAGTCTTAATATATCAGAGTCGTTTTCTTGCAAAATTGACGGAAAACCACAATCTTAAAAGGCCCCTACAAGTTTTCCTGACTGAAAAAAAAATTGGTATATACACTTGCCAGAACTTGAACTTAGGATCGATAGCACCTTAGATCAAGATCTTTCTGCTGTGATAGCTTATAGGAGTATTTTATAAAAAATAATATGAAATTTTCCAGAAAGAAAGATGCTTTCAAGATTCAAGTGTAGCAAAACAATTAGTTTTTCCTTGGTCTTGCTGTGAATAAAATGCACGCTGCTCTGCACCATTAATTTTACCTGCGCAAATTCTGAGCAATGAAGACCGTCTTTTTCCTTGAGCACATCATCTATATCCTCCACGCTAGATGGCCGAAGGGGGCAGAAAATCTGCAGAGACTGCAAGCCCCCCACAACGCTAAGGGCTCGGGCTAGAAGTAGAGATACAATATATATACATAACATAACATAGAAACAATAGTAAATATATACCATACATTCAGGGGTGCATCCTGGATGAAAATATTAGAAAGGCGGCCTTGTTAGTGTACAATTTTACACAGGAAAAAATTCAGGAGGGGTGGCGGTCGTACTACCGTTACTGCATACGTAATACACAGTCCAATGAATCAAAATTTAGAACAAACAGAAAAATGCTACATCATCATGACGGTGACCAAAAAAACTCTGCTCTTCGCCGCCCCCCCCTCCTTAAATTCGATAGGAAACTAATCTGGATGGGAAAATCACTTTTTACTTCACTTTACCTCGATGCGGGTGCGAGTCGTCATGTCGAGAATACGATATTGACTGCACGCTGTCATCAACGGAGACATGCCGAATGACTTTGCGGTGCGGTGAGCCAATCAGGCTTGTGCTTGTATCTGAATACATTTACTATACACAATGTCTATGAAAAATTAATCAGGCCGAACATGCTAGCACATGCCAGTACTGATTATGAAAATCCAGTGATGTTCAGAAAAAGATATTTTTGAACGTCCTTGTCCTTTTGCACAAACTATATAATTCGCCGTCTGAAGTGAACAATACTTGGAAGTTCATGAAAAAAACACGACAATGAGCAACTGAAAGCACCTCGATTCGAAAATAACTAAATATGCTCATAATAAAACTGACTCAATTTCCCGGACTAAATCAATCGATGGCGTGAGAATAGTAGGTTTTAAACAACTATAATAATTTAAAAAAACTGAACACAGCTCCGGAGTCCGAAACTATATATAGTACTACGCAGTTACGCACAGTATATTTCTTACAGATCTGAATTATTATATAAACCAAAACTAACGTTGTGTGTTGGTAGAATCTCGAAATGGTCTTTTTCTCCGCGTCTTTTGTATCGTCTACAAAATAAAAAAATGTAAAATTGACGCCAAAAAATGTTAACAAACTGCTGCCCAACGCTCTTTAATAACGAACACAACGAAAAGCCGATATATAAATTCGTTTTTGTTAGTATGTATATAATACAGAAAACGTATCGACTATCTAGTTGGGTCAGGCCCAAAACTTCAAGTTGAAATGTATAACTTTATCGAGACATTTACGGAGAAAAGTAGCAAAATTTCGCACAACACAGTCCTGCACAATCGCTCACCAAAACTCTAGCTCATAGAGTCAGACTAAACTAATCATAGAGTCGAAAACACGCAACCTCGACAGAGCCGTCGTACTGCTTGCAAAATGATTTTGTGACGGCACACTGGGATTCATCAAACACAACGTCGTTAGGTTCTTTTCTGATGGTTGAGAAAGGGTCGCCAATCTAAAGCAAAGGCTAGTTAAGCTTTCGTGGGCCTAACTTTGCTCTAAATGCTGGAACAGGTGTCATACCGCTATCTCTTACCGTTTTCTGGGGGGAAGCCAAAAACTTGCCGGGGAAAAACCCATTTGGAGGAAAAACCCAAACCTAAAAACCCATGTGGGGGAAAAAGTGGGTTTTTTCCCCACATGGGTTTTTTTTACCCCGTCCAATTTCGGTCATGCGGCATGCCCCCCCCCCCCTCGTACGAAAGAAGCAGAGACCTGCCACTGCGATTATGAATAGAAGAAGGGTAGTCCTCTATAAAAGTGTTTTTACATTAAGGGGGTAGTGTCGCGAAAGCAGTCGATTTTGCGCGACTGTAAAGCTTGTTCAGTAAAATGTTAGAAATTGTTCTTTCTATATTTTAAAAATCTACCAAAAGGCAAATTATTTTGCCAAGTTTCAGCAAAATTGGTGCAGCATATAGTTTGCAATAATGTCTCAAAGTCGGAAAAATGACGAAAAAAAAACCTATTCACATTCCATTTTTTAGTCACATTTATCAATTTTTCTGTTTAGTTTTTTTACACAGACTAATAGCACATATGTTGTAGTTTATGCACACAAAATTTAGTGCAGATTACTGTAGCGGCTGTGGAGTAATACTAGTTTGAACTGTGAAGGTGTACTTAAACTGTAAAATAGTAGCAGCAATAATGATAAATTGTGGAAAATCTAAACGCTTATTTTCAAATCAGAAGAAAAACGAACCTTCAATTTTCTTTTTTCTTATTTGTCGCAAAAAATTGTGCGTCCACACATTATGTGTACTTCACAAGCTGGCCAATCTGATATCTGGCTTGATTTTTCGAACTTTTATGTCCCTATTGTGTGATGTCTGGCTTACAAATGACGATTGGTCCAAGATATTTGTCAATATTGATAGTGTGATGTCTGGCAGTAATTATTTGATACCATACAGCGTTGGACTAGCTTCTCATTGCATGTACTACTTCAAAACAAAAAGGTCTATTTTCACAGCCTATGAGCAAAACTGCTTTCGCGACACTACCCCTTTAATTGAGCTCGCATCTCTTGAGTGCTAAGAAATGGCTCTAAAATTCACCTCCCTTGGAGCCATGTCGGGTCAAAAAATGTGGGGTCCAATTTTAAACTTATAAAAAAACCAGTGAGACCCCTTTTGGAAACCGCCTACATACGTTTGCCTACAGGGACTGTATGTACTATACGCTGGCAAATTATTAGACCTGTACCACGTACCCAAGCTCCGGAACTGGGGTGGGTTTTTCCCCCAAAAAATGGGGTGGGTTTTTTCCCCGCCTGCTATACAGACAGGGGTCTCGGTCTGAGGGGCAGGGTTTTTTTGGGCAAAATACGGGGCAAATCAAGATTTTGAAATTTTGCTCACCAAAATTGAAATTTTGCTCAAATTCTGCTCACCCGCTCTGAAGGGACCCTCCTTTGATTTTTTATGATCGGTTGAAAAAATTTCCGATAGGTCTCTATTTGGCCTAAAAATCAAAAATTTCTTAATTTTTTCTGGGGGCTGCCGCCCAGACCCCTGCGACTCCGTGGCTTAGTATTCCTTGCTTCTATTTTTCACGAAAGCATATGCTGGATGCATGCAAGGGCGTAGCCAGGGGGAAGGGTCACGGGGGTCACGACTCACGACCAGCGATCGACCGGAGGCTCCGGCTCCGGCTCCGGCTCCGGCTCCAGCCGGATTTGAGCCTCCGGCTCCGGCTCCGGCTCCGGCAAAAAAAGTGCCGGAGCCGGAGAATTTTCTTTGTTCAAACTTTGGCCAAAAGTTCAAATTTTGAGAAAAAATCGCAAGATTAACAAAGCGGTTAGTCGATTACAGTACTTATATTACTGCCAGTTGTGATGGAGATGACTACCCCTCTCTAGCAATGTGTATTTTTACGTCTCCAATTGACTAAACTCGGCCTAAAAATCAAAATTTTCTCATACTCACCCTGCCGCCCCCAGACCCCTATAAGCTTGTACCTATGTGACTTAGTGATTTGAACTTGAGTTTTAGCTCTGATGTTTTCGGCCGGTCAAATAATATGTTTGCATGTGCATGTGCTGTTATTTCGCAAATTTTGGGGTTAAAATAGCAAAAAAGGTAATTTTCACCCATTACAAAAAATCGAAAAGTCATTCCCCCTAAAGATTTTTTCCTGGTTAGAACGTGGCTGATATACGCCTGAATTACAGGGGTCGGGGGGGCGGGCGGTAATCCCCGGAAGCTACAGACATTTACGGCGTCGTATCTTCTACAAAGTGCAAACTTTTCCAAATTTGTCTATTTTTTGGGTGTATATATATATTCTTATATACGTATATATATTCTTGACAATTTTGCAAGGTTTGACTAAAAGGGGGAGGTTTAGACGGACACCCTGAAGGCTTGAACAACCAGCTCCCTCTGACTCCTGACACCTGCCCTTGGTACCGCAGTCAAAATGCCATACTGAACTGGTCAATTTGACCAAATTTTTGACTATTTATCAATGTTGATGAAAATTTTTTGTGAGATCACCAAAAACGGGACCAGTCAGTGGCCAGTGGTCGTATGAGTGTGTAAAGACATATGTATAGAAATGGGGCGTGACTGTTGAAACATTAAAAAATGCTGTTCCAAAAAAATTGAAAATTTTTTCACAATTGTCAACATTTTTTACTAATTGAAATTTTTTTTGCAAAACACTGCCTCCGGCTCCGGCTCCGGCTCCGGCAAAATTTTACCTCCGGTCGTTCGCTACTCACGACCCCCCTTTTGGTCGAACCTGAAGAAATTGTCAACAATATGATATATACGTCTCCAATGGACCAAATTTGGGAATTAAAAATATAAAATTCTCGAGATTTTTTCCTGGCTGACGCCTCAGACCCTTGCAACTCTGTGGCTTACTCTTCCTTGTTATTAACTTTCATCAAAGCCTATACATGTCTTCAAGAGTACATTATGCTGCAATTGCTTGTGTAAGACACTGTCTGATGTGACGTTCACTTCACAAAAATTAGCGTTGTTTAAACGAAATGTGCTAATAAGTGTCGCTTTTGGCGTTAAAAGTGCAATAATACCGCTTTTCTGGGGACGCGTCTGGCGATAACCAAGCATAAAACGTAAACTAGCAAATTTACGATTTGCTCACCGATCTGAAATTTTGCTCACTTAAATTGACATTTTGCTCAATTTTGCTCACGATTTAAAAAAAAAACCTGCTGGGGGGCTTGTCCCAGGAA
Source organism: Trissonchulus sp. WLG1_4 (assembly GCA_030248245.1). Taxonomy (NCBI): domain Eukaryota; kingdom Metazoa; phylum Nematoda; class Enoplea; order Enoplida; family Ironidae; genus Trissonchulus; species Trissonchulus sp. WLG1_4. Next base: position 22,024 of record JASANF010019741.1, read on the forward strand.
TTTTCAAAATTTCAGAAGGGCTTGTCCCGACTTTTTGTGGGCTTGAGCGGACAAAAACGCAAAAATGTCAATTTTTTACAAAAAAATGGGAAATTCTTGGCAAAATTTGGCTAATTTTGGAAATTTTTTTGCTCATTTTTGAAACATTTTACGGCGATCTGGGGCAATTTTTGAGTGTTCGGGCACCTTTCTTTCAGCATCAAGGAGGGGGGCTTGTCCCGGTGGGTTAAATCTGAGGGAGGGGGGCTTGTCCCGGGGTCTCATATCTGGGGAGGGGCTTGCCCCTGCCCCTAAACCACCCACGTATAGCAGACGGGGAAAAAAACCCACCCCATTTTTTGGGGGAAAAACCCACCCCAGTTCCGGAACTTGAGTACGTGGTACAGGTCTAAAAATATGCCAGCGCATAGTACAGTCCCTGTAGGCAAACGTATGTAAGCGGTATCCAAAAGGGGTCTCGCTGGTATTTTTTATGAGTCAAAAATTGGACCCCCCAATTTTTGACACGACATGGCTCCAAGAAAGGTGAATTTTGGAGTCTCATTTCTCAACACTAAGAGATGCGAGCTCAAATGTAAAAACACTTTTACAGAGGACTACCCTTCCTCTATTCATGACCGCAGTGGCAGATGCCTCCTTCTTTCGTATGAGGGGGGGCATGACCGAAATTAGACGGGGTAAAAAAACCCATGTGGGGGAAAAACCCACTTTTTGAAAATGGTCTGGTGATGTCGAAAAACCTAGTAACTACTCCAAAAAACTCATGGCAGTGCAAAAAGACGTTTATTATTAGCACAAATGCGCAAACTGACACTCTCGATCGAATTCTGGAATACGGGCCTAACAGTCGGACTTTGTCATGTTGAGGTCCTTTTGGGGTGGAAAGTATTTTCTGGTACTATTGCCAGTTTTTTGTACGTTTTTAATGTTAACCTATTAATTTCTCTTGTTTAAACGCCAAGTAACCGAATGAAAGTAAAATATGCCCGTCACGACCAGTCAGTAGTCACACCCACTCACGGTATATATACCCCCCGGCCTCCACAGAGGGTCGATGGCGTAAAAAGTAGCCATAAAGTGCAAATTTTGCAAGCATTTGAAGCGTTATCGCAACTTTTTAGTTGTTTACAACGTTTTCAAGCGAAATTAAGGTGTTTTGTTTTCAAATCTGAAAATTCAAAATTTCATAATGGGCTGCGAAGGGCAGTTTTCAGACTTGTGTCCCTGAGGCCCTATAGCAAATCTGCGTATAGTTTTGATATCAGGGGCCTCTACTACTCCTAATACATGCCATACCGTTGAAAAAATACACTTTTCGGGTGATTTATGGGGTGGGTTTTTTCCCCCACATGGGTTTTATTCCCCGGCCTACGACAGATTTTTTTGGTTACCCATGAAAACGTATAGTCTATCGTCTATGAGCTACATGACGAAATATAAAAATGCGGGTTTTTTCTCCCGCCTGCTATACATCTGTGGTTTCATGCGTTTAGAAATTGACCTGAAATACGTGTTAAACATGGGATCAGGCACCAGAAACCATATCCACACGATACAACCAGTCCAAGGGCCCCCCAACTAAAAAACTTACTGCTGGTGTACTAGCACAGCTTGCCCCAAAATTTTCTTTATACAAATCACAGGTCGCAAGGCGACTTCGCATTTTTCTACTCACGCCACTCTGAAACGTGCTCTCATTTCGACCTGGTCGTCCCAACGTCATTTTCAAGGTTCTGAAAAACAAAAAAGGTTAATGAAACCTAAGAATATATATATAGCCAGAGGGGGTAAAAAAAATACGATCGGAAACATGGGGTAAAAAAATACACCCCCCTCCAAGAAAAACCCCAACAGGTACATGCCTGTTGAATACATACAAAGGAAGCACTACTACTGCTACATTCAATAAACATATTACCTGGTAATAATCTGTGTTCAGCTTACATTATGAAGCTGACAAAATCATGCACCCAAAACATGGCTTATTTTGCAAGGGTCAACAAAATTTTGACAAGCTTCTCTTGTCACGGAGTCTAGCTGTTTTCCGGCACCAACTGCGCATATGGCACAGTCAGCTACCCTTCTTTCAAACTGTGAATGGTTCTTCTCTATTGGTACTGGTTGGCGCACGGGAGCCATATTTTTTTACCCCCCATTTTTGGTCAATTTGTGGGGAAAAAAATACGGGTACTTTTCGCTTTTATGTCGGGATTTCAAACGATAACAACTTTCTTTGTGGAAACTGAAAACTGAAATATGAATAATATAATAGAAATATGAAAACTAATACTAACCTAGAAGCCTACAAAAAGGCTTCCCGTTTAGCACGCAAACTGACTCGCAACGATGTTTTTATTCAAGAACGTAAAATCCTTTTTTCTAAAGATAAACGACAGTTTTTTAAATTTGTTTCAACTAAATTGTTGTCTGGCGGCCAGATTCCCACCCTATGTGCCCCGACGAGCACTGCTGTCACTGATAATGATAAAGCTGAATTGTTATGCCATCAATTTGCTTCTGTATTTACGCAAGACGATGGGGTGTTGCCGGCGTTCAACTCTAGAACTACAAGTTCTCTGTCAGATATAATTATGACTAAAGAAATCGTTTTTAAATACTTAAAAAAACTGAATATGAAAACGTCGCGTGGCCCTGACGGTATACCTTCTATCGTCCTGAAAAATGTTGCCCGTAGTGTTGCATATCCGTTGTCAAAAATCTTTTTGGTTTCTGTTAATACATCTATGCTTCCTCATGACTGGCTCACTGCCACCATCACCCCTATTTATAAAAAGAAAGGTTCTAGCAGTAAGCCTGAAAATTATCGACCAATAAGCCTCACCTGTGTCTGCTGTAAAATCCTTGAGACCATTATTCGTGACTCTGCTTTTGCTTTTTTGCAAGATAACAATTTAATAGCTAGTTCCCAACATGGCTTTATTTCCAAAAAATCTACTGCGACAAACCTTCTAAGCGCTTTCCATTCATGGTTTTATGCAATGAATTCGCGAAAGATTGTTCATGCCATTTATCTTGACTTTGCCAAAGCTTTTGATACCGTCTCGCATCCTAAATTGTTGTATAAATTGTCAAAATATGGCATCACTGGTAATATAGGTAATTGGATAAGGGCCTTCCTGAGTGGTCGGTCCCAGAAGGTCAAGATAAATTCAGCCTTGTCTAGTAACATGCCTGTGGTCAGTGGCGTGCCCCAGGGCACTGTTCTGGGACCGTTGCTATTTTTGCTATATGTCAATGATATGCCTGATATTATCGACCCCGTATGCAAACTCACATTTTTTGCTGATGATGCAAAGATCAGCGTTGTGTTAGATTCAAATAGTTTGTCCCTACCACTTCAGTCTAGTCTAGACAAAATCTGTGAGTGGGCACAAAAATGGCAACTGTCACTTGCTCCTTCTAAGTGTACTGCGTTTTGTTTTGGCAGCCCTCATTCAAATTCAGTACAATATAAATTAGGTTTTCAAGGTTTACAATGGTCGGCTATTGTTAATGATCTTGGTGTGTCAGTTTCTACCTGTGGTAAATTTTCTATGCATTGTAAGACCACTGCGTGTAAAGCCCTTGCTCTAAACAATCATATACTACGTTCGTTTAAAACCAAAACTCGTACCTTTTTACTAGAAATGTTCAAAACCTATGTCCTGCCAATTGTTGAGTACAACTCTCCAGTCTGGAACCCTTTTTTATTAAAAGATATAGATTGTATAGAGCGTGTGCAACGTTCGTTCACTAAACGATTTCCCGGTTTGTCTAACTTATCGTATTCGGACAGGCTGAAGACTCTTGGGTTAAACAGTCTCGAATATAGACGGATTGAATCTAGCATCATCATGTTGTATCGTATAATACATGGTCTTGTAGATGTAGAGTTCGATTCCTTTTTCTCGTATGCTGCTGACCATGGATTGCGTCGGCATCCGCTTCAGTTACATGAGCCGTCATGGTCAAATCTGCCCGTCAAGAACTTTTTTACTTTTTGGATTCCTAAAATTTGGAACCAGCTACCAGAAAATGTAGTTCTGAGTCCTACATTGAATGTTTTCAAAAAACGATTGTCCAAGTTCGATTTAAGCATTTTTTTAAGGGGGCGTGGGGTCAGATGATCAGCGTTGGTCGTCCCCGCTCCTTTTCCTCAACACATAAGTATTAACCTGCTTTTGTTCGCATGCTTTTCGATACAATTTCAGTTTCTAGCCTTGTGTTTGGTTCGTTTTGTTTGTTAATTTTGCATCCTTATATATCTTGCGGTATATCCTTCTTTCGTTTATCTATTTTTGTTTTTTTTTGCTTTATTTGCTTTTATGAACTATATATATATATAACTGTACTAACCCATTTTTGCTATCTCTGCGTTTACTTTGTTGTTGGAATAAATCATTTTGCTTGCTTGCTTGCTTGCTTGCTTGCTTGCTTGGAAGAAAGTAAGCACAGGAAGGTGCTACGGCTGCCACGTGTACTACGACCGCCGCCTGCTAACAGGGCGGTTCCAGCTACACAAGGGTGTTCAAACGATGAGCCCAGCTACATAAATACACATACAGACGCACAGATGCCTAAGTTGCGAAGCTGATGATGATATTGGTTATTCACTCTTTAAAATACATAATCAGGGAACAATTTCTGGTACAACACGATTTGAATATTGACAGCAATCAAGGAAATTTTAACTAATTTAAGACTATATTTAAGTATGCAAAAACTATCAAGCAGAGCGTCGCCACCGATTTCGGCGTCCGCGGTACAAACTTTACGTCAAATGATTCAGTTTACCGCAAAGAAAGAATACGTAGACGAAAAAATTTTGAAAAAAATTTAAAAAAGAGTGTAGTGTAAAAAGTAGTCGTGGTGTTATTGGGGCTTCAATTTCAGTGGCCTTTCCTTTTATTTGCGAGTTTAGTTAAAAAATTGAGTAAGTCTGAGTTGAGTTTCATAACTGTAGAAGCATTTTGGCCTGCGTTTCTTGGATGGGTCAGAATCGACCCGTATTTTTTTCCCCGCGACCGTATTTTTTTCCCCCAAAATACGTTTATTTTTCGATTTATATAAAATTAGTAATGCAGAGAAAAAAGTTTAATACGTGGTTTTGTAGAGCAACTCCGCGAGGTATTGTTGGAAAAAAGTTTGCCAGAGAAACTTAATCCAGGAAAGCAAAAAAACCTTGTACTCATATTTTGTATTTTTTTACCCCATCTGACTATAAACCGAGAAATTTTGAATCTTGTTACAGTGACTAGCACTAGATGCACCGACTGCTACCGCTGTAGCAGTCAGCAGTAGGATGAAATGCAGTTTTGCGGAGGGCGGGAGAAATCGGAATAGTGGACCTATATATTTCGTGGAGTAGAGCACCTTGACGGAAGCTTTTTTTAGAATAAATATAAACAAAACCCTTATTCACAAACCAAATTAGCAACTTCAAGCCAAGCGCAATCGGATAGGGGTGCCAATAAGCAAAAATGCTTCCCCCAGGCCACAGACGCCTCCAATAAAAGAATACATAGGTCCTCTGTTGCGTTTCGCGTTTTGAGATTACGTCACATTTATGCAACATTACTTGTTGAACTATAGTACATTACACAAAAGTCCGCAAAACTTGACAACTACTAGAAGGATTTTGTTCAAAATTTGGGATAAATCAGCACACATATGTGTCTACTTTATGCTAAAATTTCAAAAATTTTGTTAGCTTAAATTTAGCTTTACATCAAATTCACTCGCAGACTTCTGTAAAACTATACTTCCGTGGACTAAATCTCAAGTCTCGATGTTGCAATCTTTTCATGCGTTATTTTACATGTTTTTTAGACAATTTCTGATGTGTCAATTTTTCTATTTGTTTTAATTCAGCGTATTGCGTGAAATAATTAAATTCAAAATTTGTATATTTTCCAAAATTTGAAAAAATTCAAATTTGAAGGTCTGTAACTGCTTTTCTGCATTATATAAACGCACCAAACTTAGCATTAAAATTCCCCCTGTTATTATTTATGTTGGTGCAAAGAATAAAAATAATTGGAATTGAACTGTTACAAGCAAAACATGAAAAATGCAAAAAATCACGAAATTCGACTACTTTAACAGTGTCTGTTGACAAGCTTGTTATAGTGGTGCGGGAAAAAAACCCTACGCGTTTTGCGGGGAAAAAAACCCTAGTGCTTCCTGGCCGAACCTCACAACATAGGACCTTTTTGAGTATGCAGGTGGAAAGCCCATCCCAAACTGACTTACCACACCAATTTCTGTGCAGTTTTGAGGCCTGTAGCATTTTTTATAAAATTTCAAAATTTTGCATGTTGAAAAATTCCAAAGTGACAAAATTTTCCAAATTTTTGACTTGTCATAATTTTTCACAAAAACACTTTTGACCAACGCCGTTTGCATTTTTCAAGAGAGTTACCTTTCCTCTATACTTCTAAAGCTCGAAAACTGTGAAAAACGTTGTGGTTGACCTGTGACTGGTCAAAGTTTGTGCGGGAAAAAAAACCCTATCGCGGGGAAAAAAACCCTATTTTGTTTGGCGGCATTTTTTTGCTAAACCCACCCATTGTTCCTACTAAAGTTGGTTCATCTGGGCTAACAACATGCGTAGAGTTCATTAAAACCGTTTATTCGGCCGCAAAACGTAGTTTTTTGTCATTTTGGGCCAGAGTTTTTTTTTGTTCCAAATTATGTTCTTTAGAACACCATTTTCTAAAAAAGAACAGCAAAAAATAAAAAAGAACAACCGTAGAACAGCCAGCTGCAGCCGTGTAAAACCCCAGAATCGCATCTACAGTGCACCAAAATTGTGTCTAATTTCAAAAAATTTTCTGGGGACAGCTATTATTTTCTAATGGTCTCTCTCTAGGGATCTTAAAAGAGCGACTGAACTGAACAGTGTATTCTTTTCTTCAGTTTGCAGTCCTGCGAATGTGTATAAGACTATTTAGGGTACTTCATGGTGTTTAGAAGCAGCATTTAACAGCGTAAATGTATATGGGGATGGGGTGTGGTACGGGGCTTGTCCCAGATTTTTCGAAGGTTTAAGGAGGAGGGGACGCGTGGTTTGACGTTTAGGGGACTTTATTGAAGGTACAAAAATACAAAATTTTCACTGTGAAATTTTTAGCATAAATTTGTCGTTTTCCTCAATTTTTAAAGTACCGAGGTGCTCCTTCTTTTCCAAAATCCTGGCTAGTCCCTGATCTTAACACACCTTAACAATTCTAACGTATATAGATCGTCAGAAGCTAATTTGTGGAAACTACAGACTCCGTTGAAAACTAGCTTTAGCAAGAGGTGGTTTATATTATATAAATTTTGGATTGCCTATCAGCCAAAATTATAGATTGCCCCCCGAAAATTTTTATATAATGTACATTTTATTTCAAAAAACGCCATTTACACCCAATTTTGCCACAATTCTTGGGACCCTCTCCAACTGCCTTCTCGATTCTGCCATCCATTCCCCAACCTACCTTCATACATGGATAGGGCGTACCGGGGGAGCGGGGTGGTGGTGAAGGGAATGCCTCCAACCTGAAATTTTTTCCCAGTCTATTTTTACATAAGGGTCCCCCCTTTGGTTTTTCTTGCCCCCGAAAAAAATTCCCGATACGTCTCCAATTGACCAAATTTGGCGTAAAAATCCAAAACTCTAAAATTTTTCTGGGGGCTGCCGCCCCCAGACCCCTGCGACTCCGTGGCTTACTATTCCTTATTATAATCTACTGGGTTTATTTTTAGGCCATAGCTAAGGCCATGGCCTAAATTTTTTCGGATTGGCCTAAATTTTTTCAGCGATTGAGGCCAGCTGGCCTAAACTTTTTTAGCTGCGGATGCAGAAAAAATTTCTGATACGTCTTCAATTGACCAAATTTGCTATAAAAATCAAAAATGTCTCCCAATTTTTTTCTGGGGGCTACCGCCCCCAGACCCCTGCGACTTTGTAGCTTAATTATATACCTTGTTATTATCTTTCATCAAAGCTTATGCATGTATACACAAGTACGTTATGCTGCATTTGCATGGCTACACCAGTATATTATGCTACATTTACTTGTGTAATAGACTGTCTGATGTGACGTTCCCATCTTTTGTTTCAATTTCTGTCCGAAAAAATTTCTGCTACGCCTCCAGTTTACCAAAATTGGGCTAAAAATTAGAAAAATCGCCAAAATTTTTTCTGGGGGCTACCGCCCACCAGACCCCTGCAACTGTGCGGTTAACTGATCTTGCGTTTGTAAGGCGTGTTAAAATTGCTAAAACGTGCGTTTTAACCCATTACAAAAAATTGTAAAGTCATCCCCCCCGAAATTTTTTTCTGGGTACGCCACAGAAATGTATAGTTTGTAGCTGTTTTATGGTAGAAAAAATGTCATTTCTTGTGAATTTAGGGTCCGCAATATAAAAAATTTTCTGGATCCTCGCCAATCCGCTAGCTGTTGTGTAATTTTTGATGGTTTGTGCTCCAAAAAATTTTAGATGCCTCTCTAGTAACAAAAATAGCATTATTTTTGAACGAATTTTGCTACTGTGTCGTTTTTTGTGTTAAGATTGCTGTTGAATGCATTTTAACACTTTTAAAATTCTAAAAGTCGATTCCCTCCAAAATTTGTTTCTGGCTACAACACTGCACAATATACTATGCTTATTTTTGTAAATAAGGTTTGCAAAAATTCAAAAAATGAGTTGGCCTATGCTTTTTGTCAATTGGCCTAAAGAAATTTTGGACCTGAGGCCAACTGGCCTAAACTTTTCAGACCAAAAAAAACCCCTGATAATCTATCGGCAAAGTATGGTTTTTTTCGTAAAATACTGCGTATTTACGCAGTGGACCGTAAATTTATATACGTAGTCAAAAATAAAAATAATTTACGCAGCCTTCATGTGCCCACAGAGCGGCACTAAATAAAACTTAGCCGGAAAGTTTTCCAATGCGTCTACAATTAACTGAATTTACCCTAAAAACAAAAAATTCTCAAATTTTCGTACTGGGGGCCGAGCCCCCAACCCCTGCAACTTTATTGCCTTGTGTTTCTTACTAAATTGTCTTTCATAAAAGCGTAAGGAAGTGTGTATAAGTGCGTGCACCATCTATTAGCTTACTACGCTTTTATTAGTGTATGGATTTGGCTGTTTATCGTGTGGAAACGGGGATAATTTTAAAAAAATCTGAAAGTTATTCCCCCAGCCTGTTAACCAAATTTGGCTTAAAAATTGAATAATCTTCAATTTTTTCTGGGGGCTGCCGCCCCCAGACCCCTGCGACTCTGCGGCTTAGTGAATTTACGCTTGCAATGCGTATTTAGGTGTTGAAATTGATACACGGTGCATTTTAACCCATTGCAAAAAATCGAAAAGTCATCCCCCCGAAATTTTTTTCTGGGAACGCAGTATTGTAGATGGATGTATGACTGGAAATTTTGGTTAAAAACATGAGTACAACGCCGTTTAAAACTTTCAGTAAAAAAGAACAAGTCATCGTAAAAAAGAACACTCAAAAATAAAAAAGAACAAGTTTTGAGCAGTGGTCGATTTGAAAAAAAAAACCCTGTTTTGGGCCATACAACCCCGACACCCCTTACGAAACCTGTTTTGGTGATGTTTCACCAAAATTTGGCATTTTTTGCAATATTTAGGTTTTCGCTGCTGCGTACCACTTAAATCCAGGAATGATAGACGCCGGCGGTGTTTTTCCGCTGTTTCTAAATAATCAGCGCAAAAATCTGTTTTTAATGCTTTTAAATACGGAAAAAATGCATATTTGGGCAGAAGTCATTTCTGCCAAAAAAGGTCGATTTTTGAAGAATCATTGTGAGTCACATGGATGTCGGAGAAACGGTTTTTTAGTCCATACTGCAGCCTAAGAGTTGTAGAACACGACGAAATTGTGTTTATACTCCCTGCTAATAGAACAACCAGAAAAAGTGATAGGGTTTTTTTTCCCCGCATTAGGGTTTTTTTTCCCGCATAGGGTTTTTTTCCCCGGAGGTTTCGAGACTCATTACTCAGAAACGTGAGTAGTTACAATCCATTTTATTAGTAGCACAGCAGGGGGAAAAAGGCCGCCATACAGCCGGCACTAATGCCATTTGGGGGGAGGACGCCAAAAAATGTTTCTCCCCCCCACACCTTACACATTTCTCAATTGCAGTTTTTCACGTGCTCACACGAAAACACACCAGTCATCAAAAGCACACAAAATAAACTTAAAAACCCCCAACCACTCCACCCCAAACAGCTGGCCTTCACCTCTCTTCACCCCTCTCTCGCAGACTATTTACTCCCTCCTCCACCCCCTTCCCCCCGAACCCCGCCCCCCCCCTCTCTCACCCTATCTTCCCCCCCTTACCCCCCATACTAAACGTATCCTTATCCTTACATCCTTTCGCACCCTCCCTACACTTGCCAAAAACCAAACAAGAAACAAAGAACACAAGGACGGAACGACGACTCAGACCCGACATCACCCCACGCACCACCCCTCCCCCCACCCATACCCCCACCCAACCACCCCCCCAACCTACCCCCCCTCTACCCAACCCTAAACACCACCCCAACCCCATCCGCCCCCCACCGCACCCTCCCCCCTCTTCCCCCGCCCGCACAGACTATATACTAGTAAGGAAAAATGCCCTTGTCGGGCGGCTCCTTGGGTAGAATAGGTTACTGTCTGTCTAAAGCGGAAAAATACTTAGGCTGAGCTTGTAAAAGCATTGGTACAAGACTTTATTAACGAGAATATGCAATTCGTGTGAGCTCGTTAAAGTAGGTGGACTAGGTATACCTGTTGAGAATAGGAATATGATCTTCGTAGGGCAGACACTGTTTTCCGCACCCTATTCGCGCGACCTTCAGCTAAATTATATCATTTGCTCATGTAACATAGACTTTTTTTACACTAACTCAACATTGGCAAATGGCAAAAACGTTAGAGCGGGCACTCGTAATAATTTTAGCTGAAATGTCGACTGTTGGCTGAACGGCTGAAATGATTCAGGGGTGTGCAAACAATCGGTCAGGGATTGCTAAAGTTCTCGGCTGACAATGACGCTGAAAACCCTACCTCGCACCAATGTATTTTGCACGCCATAAATGGGTCAATTTAGGTCGCAGTTTCTTGTAAGCTCTTGCTTTTAGATTATGGACCAACGTGGGCAGCTGGCCAATTCTGGGGGGGGGGGGGTGAGCCGAGCCAGCCACCGGGGGGGGGGGGGCGGCCCCCCCCGCGCCCGCCCCCCCCCCCCCCCCCCCAGCAGCGGGGGGGGGGGGCCCCGCCCGGGGGGGGGGGGCGCCGAGGGGCCCCGGGCGAAAACCCCCCCCCCAAACCCCCCCCCCCACGCCCATGTATGTTATGGACTCTCAGATTATGGATTTGTTCCTACTTTAGCTTACACATCTAACACAATATGCATATATAATTCAAATATGATCGAATGAAGTAAGATGCTTACACAGTACATTACATATACATACATATAGTTTGATCAAACGATAAGTTAAGGATCTGGATAAGGTCTGCCGTTATCTCACAGAACCTTTTTATCACGCATATATACTTTACAACAATAATAATAATAAGAAGAAAATACCGTTGAAACAAACCCAGAACGGGCTGTAAGTTCGCGCGAATAGGGTGCGGAAAACAGTGTCTGCCCTACGAAGATCATATTCCTATTCTCAACAGGTATACCTAGTCCACCTACTTTAACGAGCTCACACGAATTGCATATTCTCGTTAATAAAGTCTTGTACCAATGCTTTTACAAGCTCAGCCTAAGTATTTTTCCGCTTTAGACAGACAGTAACCTATTCTACCCAAGGAGCCGCCCGACAAGGGCATTTTTCCTTACTAGTCCTCTCTCTTTTTCCGCTGTAGTGGAAACGAAGCACACTACATATACATAGCTATGTCTATGACGGCTTCACTGCTTGAAGCGGACCAATGTAGTATGTACGTAAGTGAGAATTTAGAAAAATTGACCCCTTGGGCCCCTTGTGGGGGAGGGGAGTACTCTGAGGGGGTCGTAGGAGAGTTCACGAGTCGTAGACAAAAAATGACTTCAAATTACACCTACGAACATCAAAATCTGAATTGCGAAAAATTGACCCCTTGGACCCCTGTCGGGGGGGTAACCTAAGGGAGGGGGTGGGGTCGCAGGGGAGTCAACGAGAGTCATAGACAAAAATAGACCTCAGATTCGTGTTCAGGGGGTCAAATTACACCTGTAAACATCAAAATCTGAATTTAGAAAAATTGACCCCTTGGACTCGTTGTGGGGGGGGGGGTAAATACCCTAGGAAAGGGTCGTAGGAGAGTTCACGCGAGTCACAGACGAAAATGAACCTTGGATTCGTGTTCAGGGGGTCAAATTACCCCAATGGACATCAAAATTTCAAATTCAAAAAATTGACCCATTTTGCCCCCCTAGGTGGCACCCTGGGGGGCATGGGTGTCCAGAGTGGGTATAGGCAAAAATAAATCTCAGATTCGTGTTCAGGACACTAAACTACCCCTAGAGACAAGTTTTTGAGAATAAACTCGAAAAAAAATTTTGACCCCAAAAGTGCAAAAGGGTCCGGAGTCCCATTTGGGAACACCCCAGGGGGGCAATCGGTGGGGCAATGGGTATTAATATGATATGTTCGCAAGTTCACAATCCATATTACACGAAAAAACTTGAACTATCATGAAAAACAAACAGCAAACATAATTATTCTACTGTGAAGTTACGTACGCGCATACATGACACACAGCCAACCGGGGGGTACCGTCTAGGGGACTATTCAACATCTGAGGAAGAAAGTGATAATACCAGTGAATGTACAGCATATGGGTTTATATTCGTATACAAAACGATAGACCTCCAGCTATAACCATGATAGCTCCTCTGCCCGTAGCGAGCCTACCCCCGTAATACACGTGGCGGGGGGTATGGGCATGCCCTGGGGCTTATAGGCCGAAATTCAAAAAAAGCCCATGTTAGTTTCTATTCCACTACTGTACCACCTCATATGCAAAAGATCATGACTGGCCGTTTTGCGCAACTTCTTAAAAAGTGTGCTAAACTTTTTCGTACTTAGTCATTTTTTGGACCCCAAAAAAGGGGTTTCCCCCCTCCCAGCACAGCCTCTCACGGAAACACCCGAGCAAAACCATTTTTTCCGTGTCTATTGCAGGCTATACGAAATGTGAAAAACCAAAAAGGTGTCGCTCGGATGAACTACCGGCGAGAAAAGTTCTGGGAAAAAAAAAAAAAGAGCGAAAGTCCGTGAATTTTGGGGGGTCCCCAGGGGTATCTCAGAAAATACTTGACCGATCCGGCTGAAATTTTGCCAGCATTTAGGTATTACCAAGGGGTATACATACACAAAATTTTGTGTAAAAAGCTCTTCTATATTTTGAGCTACAAAAAGTTCAAATTCTCAAAATCCGCAATAGTGCTAAATTTTCCTATTCTAGGGTTGGGCGCTATCGCGCCAACCCTGATACTCAATTTGGGTTAAATGCAGTTGGGGGGAATAGTGGACCTATTTTTTGAGTAGAGCACCTCTGGGGAAGCATTTTTGCTTCAAGAACCCCTATTTCATTTTTTGGATATTCTCATCGTCCAATTTTTGACCTAATTCAAATTGGACGTTTCTGGTGAATTTGGCCCATTTTTTCGGCAGGAACGGGGTCAAAGTACCTTAATTTTGATTTCAAAAAATTGTAAACATTATTCCGACTCCATTTAAACACGTTTAGAGCGCAAAAAAAACCGGTTTCCGAAAAAAATTACGAAAACGTCCCTCACGGAGGGTTCAGATTTCGGGGGGTCATATATATCTCAGAAAATCCAAAAATTGAAATAGGGGTTTTTGAAACAAAAATGCTTCCCCCTACTCAAAAAATAGGTCCATTATTTCCCCCCCCCCCTCCCAACTGCATTTAACCCTAAAAAACTAATGCCTCAAATCCTAGTTCAAAACTTCCATCAATACTGCAATACTGCATTTAAGGTGGTAGTTGCGTTTTCGAGGTTTCTGAGATTTCTGTGTTAACTTTGCGCCACCAGTACTCAAGTTATAAGTGACGCCTGAGCATGAATTTTTGGGACAGTACTCTAAAGGTCAAAATCCCCAGGCATGTCTCTCACTTTTTCGAAATTTCACCTGTGGACATTTTTAGAGGGTTTTAATTACAAAAAAATATCTTAAATTTTCGGTGCGTTTGCTTTTCAGCTAGTTTCTCAGTAAATTGACTAGTTATTAAAAAAGTGGGGGACATGCCTGGGGATTTTAAACATGTCAAAAACCTTACCAACTTTAAGCCCCAACAGGTAATCGCATGATTCAGAGCTGTGGCGCAAACTTTTTGTAAAAAATTGTAATATTTTGGAAAGGACCTTTCTTTAGTCGCTTATACTGGAAACAAAATCACAGGTTAAATTTCAATGCATGGCATACATTTAGGAAACATATTGTTCTAGCTAATGCAAAAAACCGCTTGTGATTTAAATTTGTAAACGCTGAGCTATGGCTTTTCAAAAAAACACCTAAAAACGCAATTACCCCCTTAACCCGAACTTTTTTTGCACAGTACCATACGTCGCACATAAACATGCATGAGGGAGGAATGGGGGACCCCCCTTCCCACAAAAAATCGAAAAGCCAGGGGAGAGGGTTCCTAAAATTTGGGCAAAATTTAGAAAAAAGGCCTTCTTTGCGAAATTTTCACGAAATTTTGCAAAATTTAAGGTTTTTTCGTCGATCAGATGGGGAGGGTCCCGAAAATTTGACTGGAGAGGCCCCCGCAAAATTTTAACCCCGTTACATGTATGATCCCACATTTCAATCACAGGATCAAGTGCAGTTGGGGGGGGGAATAGTGGACCTATTTTTTTAGTAGAGCACCTTGAGGTAAGCATTTTTTGTAATAGAACCCCTATCCACAAATTTGGATTTTCTGAGCTATGACCCCTTGAAAATTGCATTTTCCGTGTTTTTGGAGGCGAACGTAGGCCAAAGTTCGAAGCCAAAAATGGCTGTTATCTTTGTGTTTGGATAGTTTTGAGAGTGCGTTATGATGTTTTAAGGCATCGTCTAGGCTTAGTTGGCAGGATTCTCTAGGCTAAGCTGACAGGATTTTTTCTGAAAATTTCGTTTTTTTATAGCCTAAGCCTAAACCTGAACCTAAGCCTAAGCTTGATACTAAGCCTGAGCCCCATACTAAGCCTAAGCCCAAGCCTAACTTAAGGCCAAGTTTGGAGTTAAATAAAAATTGGACGTTTCTGGCGAATTCGGCCAATTTTTCGGCTGCAACCCAGTCAAAGAGCCTTTGTTTTGATTCTAAGAAATTGTAAACAATAATCTGACATCATTTAGACACGATTAGAACGCAAAAAATCAAGGGCTTCGGAAAAAATTGTAAAACGTCCCTCACTGAGGGTTCAGAAATAAAAGCTTAGGCAATAAAAAATCGTAATTTTCAGAAAAAATCCTGCCAGCTTAGCCTAGAGAATCCTGCCAACTAAGCCTAGACGATGCCTTAAAACATCATAACGCACTCAAAACTATCCAAAAACAAAGATTATAGCCATTTTTGGCTTCGAACTTCGGCCTACGTTCACTTCCAAAAACACTTTTTCAAAATCCAATTTTCAAGGGGTCATAGCTCAGAAAATCCAAATTTGTGGATAGGGGTTCTATTACAAAAAATGCTTCCCTCAAGGTGCTCTACTCCAAAAAATAGGTCCACTATCCCCCCCCCCCCCAACTGCACTTGATCCTCAGATTTCGGAGGGTCATATCTCAGAAAATCCAAAAAATGAAATAGGTGCTCTTGCAGCTAAAATGTTCCCCCGAGGTGCTCTACTCAAAAAAATAGGTCCACTATTTCCTCCCCCCCAACTGCATTGAACCCCAATCACATGTGCACAGCCTTCTGAGAAGGAAACCAAACCAAATGTGTGTGAAACGATATTCACGCAAAATCCGTGTGTTACTTAGAAGCCAAGTCGTAGCTAGCAATTTAACATTTATTAATTACAGACATTGCTGCAAAATTACATGTTACATGTATTAGACTGTCAAAACATCAGTCACCTTTGTTGTTTTCTGTCTTTTAGACATGATTTTTTAATTCAAGATAGTTTTGGACTTGGTTGCTTCGAAATAATCTCCTTTTGTCTTTGTTTCCTGGCTTGACTTAGCTTTAGAGCTAACTCGTGTTCGATGGCAAGCCACTTTATTTCGTTTTCATCTCTTCGGAGTCTTCGCGGTTTCAAATATAGGAAATACAGCATCACTCCAGCATAAGCCATCAACACGAACACTGCTATGGTTATCACAGACACTGCTCCAGACACTAAAAAAATATGAAATCAAGAATTTTATAACCGTTCGAAGCAGTTAGTTTGTAGGTAAAAAACAGCTAACTTTTGTGAATGATGGCTCAGGCGACTTAATAAGTCAACGTCACGTGAAACTGTAGTGTAGTCAACTTTTGGGACAACGAAGCAGACCAAAAGTTCTCCTTACAGGAAAACAACAACCTTGCATTACATACCTTCATCATCTGGAAAAGCATACTCAACTGGCATTGTAGCTTTATTGTGAATTAAAATCGTGCCATCAAAGGGGTAGTCGAAGTCGCAGTATTCTATCAAAGCCACACACAATCATACCATTGAGATGTATCAGTTTGTGAAGTAATTCTTTTGTTTTATGCACTAATGTTATTGACAAAAGTTCAATAAAATGAGAATTCCAAGACTTCATTTATTTTGCTTAATTTATAACAATTGACAGTCTAGGATAAATAACTTAAAGACAGTCAAAACAAAAAAGTCAAGGCCAGGAACACCTAGAAACTTCAGTTGGCCAACTCAACTTAGCCAACTCAACTTGGCCAACTTCGCCAACTTGGCCAACTTAGGTTGGCCAACTCAACTTGGCCTACTTGGCCAACTTAAGTTGGCCAACTTGGCCAACTTGAACATCCGATACTTTGACTGTTTGAAATGAAGTCAAGTTCTAATCCTCTACGTAATTTTTTCAAGTTAGTTAATGAAAATGAACATTTAAAATGTAAACTTCGAGATTTGAACTTGACTTCAATTCAAATAGTGAAAGTATTGGATGTTCAAGTTGGCCAAATTGGCCAACTGAAGTTGGTCAAGTTAGCCATTTTTAAGTTGGCCAAGTTGGCCAACTGAAGTGCCCTCAAAATTTTTTAAAATAATTTTTAATGTCTTTTCAGATTCATTTATATATTTCTCATCATTCCACATTTAGGCAGAACAGTTAACAATTTTCGAAACAAAACTAACTAACTAACTACGTATATACATCAACTGATTAAGTTGGCCAAATTTGGCCATGTGGGACACTACACTTGGGCCCATTCAAGTAACAGTTATTTCTTTAAAATTACTGAACAAGAAGTGTTGCAGTACACAATCACAATTTTTATTACTAAATATTACCAAGATATTACTTTTATACCAATTGCTAGGTGGCCTAACTATGTATATACATCAACTGATTAAGGTGGCCAAATCTGACAATGTAGGACAAATCAGGACGGCCAGCCGGCCGGCCGAACGAAAATTTCGCCCGGCCACAAACACTAGTTGGAAGTGGGAACCGAGCTTGGTTTCACGTTCAACTTAGATGAAATTAATAAGTCAGGCTGGTTTCTCATCAGGCCATCAGGGACAGTCCAGCCAAAATAAAATAAAACATTTATTGTCAACTAATTTTAATTTAGCAAAAGTTTTTCAAATCCAATAAGGCTCACTTTTTCAAGAACTATTATTTTAAATGAAATCAATCAAACTTCAGTATTCAACTACTTTTTACCAGTTCTGTTAATACCGCTGTATAATTAATTAGAAATAGTCGTCATTTTTTCCAAAAGTTATTCAATTCATGCACAGTTAGAAAAGAAATGCTATAAATTTTAAAAAATGATCAAACACTTGTTTATCTACAGATAAACTTTGCTATTTAATGATTTTAAATTGCTTTGCCGACTAATTGGGACACGTTATGTTTTAACGGGTGCTTTTTCAATTAAGGTTAACGTCAATTATATACAGTAAAAGTGGTAATATTAACAAGTAGTGATTTCGAAGATTTGTTACATTACATTTTCGTGATAGCCAGTTAGCAACCACAAGAGATTAGTGTTTGTGACCGGCCGCGAAAGCCGCCGGCCGGCCGGCCGGCAAGCCGGAGCGTCCGAATTTTTGGATAAAACCAAATGATCCAAGTCCAGAGTGTCATTTTGGTATAAACTTAGCCTGACGGATTGTTATGACGCCTAATTTTGTCAGTCGGTTGAATCTGGCTGACCGGCCGGTGTTTTTAACCGGCCGGCCGGCCGGCCGATTTCGACCGGCTGGCCGGCCGGCTGATTTTAGCCGGCCGGCGACCATCAGGCCGGCCGGCCGAAAATTCCGGGCGGTCACGAACACTAACTGTAAGTCAGTGCGACAATTTAAAAAAATGACGTGAATGACAAAAAATTGTGTTCGTCATTTTGTGGCCAACCTGCCTCGATTTTTGTGGAAGATAGAGCTCGTTGTACGCCGACGAGCAGGGAACTTTTTTACGTTACCTACTAGGGCTGCGCACGGTTACACGGTACGAACCGTGTACACGCGTGTAACCGTGTACACGCTAAGCTTAGCGTGTACACGGTTAGGGGTCACTATCCGCGGTTACTTACCGGTCACAGCGTGTACACGTTAAGACACAGTAGCCGCAGATACTGTAACCGTTTACTCTAAACGGATAGTGTAATCGGTTACGGTTACTCTAAACGAATAGTGTAACCGGTTACTCTAAACGGATAGTGTAACCGGTTACATTATCCATTTCCCGACTTCGTGTACCCGTTATGAAAAATGTTCGTTTGGGCCTTTATGCAAATAGCCTACAACCGTGCGCAAGTAATTTGCTAGTGTGTTACTTTATATACACGTGTGTGGAAGCTATATTCTTCACGATATATAAAGGCAATTAAACGGACAGCTCAGCATTGTCCCAGCAGCTCAAAAGGTAGCTTGCTAGTCTGCAGATTTAGAGATGGGTCGTTCGTATCTTCCCTGGGTCATTCTTAAGCTGATGCTGTCTAGAAAAAAAATCGGGTCTGGGTAAAATCCAGCCCCAGCCCCAGCCCCGGCCCCAGCCCCAGCCCCAGCCCCGGCCCCAGCCCCAGCCCCAGCCCCAACTGGGTAAAACCCAGCCCCAGCCCCAAATGGGTAAAATCCAGCCCCAGCCCCAAATCCCCCCTGCATTGTGTGAAATAATGCAACAGGCAGGCAGTGTGAAAATATATCACTGCATGTAGGCCGAATCTCCTTTAGGCCGAAATCATTTCAGAACAATACATACATGCATTATTCTTCTCAGGTGGTATCTATTGATAGGTGTTGTTGAAAAAGACAGAAAAATTGAAAATTATTACGAAAACTTAGCATTAGATTCATGAATTCGATCGACACAAAGCAGGAATTGAACTGCAAGGAGAATACATAAAGCTTACTGAAATTTATCTAAAATTCGACAGAAAACTGCAAAGTTTTCACGAAATGTAACTAAAAGATACAAACTGTGAGAATTTATACAAATAAAATTTGACGGAACAGAGCCAAAAAGTTGGTTGAAAATGTGCAGAACTGAGATTGAAGTTTTGTGTTAGAAAATTTAAATTCGTATGATAAAGTGCATTGCTTTAATTTTGAGTACGATTACAGTTCCCTACCAGTGACTAATTATGCATCAAGAACTTTTTCGGCCTAACGGTGATTCGGCCTTGCTGTAATAGTTGAAGTTGTATCAAAGGTTTGCCTATTTGATTGCGGTGATGTGTTTTGCCAACCGGGGCCGGGGTGTGCGTAGCCTGGGGCTGGGGCCAGTGCTGGAGCTGGAAATTACCTAGTTGGGGCTGGGGCTGGATTTTACCCATTTGGGGCCGGGGCTGGGGCTGGGGCTGGATTTTACCCAGACCCAAAACCCTCTGTTTCATGACGTTTAGTAACCGTGTAACCGTTTAGTAACCGTGTAACCGTTAGTAACCGTGTAACAGTTTACACGGTTAGTTAGTATCCGTGTAAACCGCTACACGGATACTTAGCGTGTAAACGGTTACACTGTTACACGGATAATTAGCGTGTACACGCGGATAATTGCAGTAACCGTTAGTTAGCGTGTACAGTTAGGTTACTAGCCTTCGAAACTAACCGTGTACACGGATAGTGATTTTGTAACCGTGCCCAGCCCTATTACCTACAGTACTGAATAGAAATGAAGTGTCATGAAGTGTCACGAGTATGTACCTACTTACCAGTTTCTTTTTTTAGACAATATGCCGTATTTTAACCTCGCATTCTTCGCAGGGTTTGTCACAATCGCAGTTGTTTTTCTGACCATTCAAATGATTGATTCCTTAAATCTCCGTAAGTCAGTAAGGTAATTTAACATATCTGAAGAATTTATTGTTCTATTGTTTTTGACAAGCACTGGATACAGTGAACATATTTCGCCAACACAATTGTTCTAATTTTATTACTGAAAGGACGGTCGGTTGACGGTGGACCTGTATTAGCCCAAATTTCAAGTTCTCCTATTTTCTTCAATTTTGCACACACCCCATCACCGCCGTCATAGGCTTCAATTTATAAATTGGATACTAATCACGGGCCCGATTTATCGAAACAAAATGTTCGTCATCGAAAATGTTCGTCATCAAAAGCTCGTCATCGAAAATGTTGGTCATCAAAAATGTTCGTCATCAAAAATGTTCGTCATCGAAAAAACAAATGTTCGTCATCAAAAATGTTCGTCATCAAAAAAAACAAATGTTCGTCATCGAAAAACCAAATGTTCGTCATCGAAATGTTCGTCATCGAAAAACCAATGTTCGTCATCGAAAAACCAATGTTCGTCATCGAAAAACCAATGTTCGTCATCGAAAACCAAATGTTCGTCATCGAAAATGTTCGTCATCGAAAAACCAAATGTTGGTCATAAAAAATGTTAACTTTTAACAATTTTCCGAATTAAACGACTTTAAACTTTAATTTAACTTTAACTTGACCAACACATTAACTTAATTGATTGTAATAATAACAACTGGCTTTTTCTATTTTTGTGCAAAAAAGAGATTTGGCCAAATCTAATGTATTTTAATTTAGCGTGGCCTCTTAAGCTGGAGGAGAGAGGGGGCACGCCCTCTATACTGGGATGTCATCAGGGTGGTGGGGGATGCAACGTGACCCTTGCGCGGCTCAAAGAAGGCTTGCCTCCCTCTAAGCGGGTTGGTCATAGCGTTATTGGAGGGGAGGGGAGGGGAGGCTGCGTATACCTACTACCTAGCCCCTTCTAAATACGCCAATGATATTTCTAACAAAGTGCTTTATTCAATAAAAAAGGTTCACTTTTTCCGCCCACCCAACATGTCTTATCTTAACAAAAAATTGTTCGCCGTTCGTTGTTGAAAGAACAAATGTTCGTCATCGAAACGACAAATGTTCGTCATCGAAACGACAAATGTTCGTCATCGAAAATGTTCGTCATCGAAAATGTTCGTCATCGAAAATTTTGGATTGATCGAAACATTTTCGATGACGAACATTTGTTTTTTCAACTGCGATTTATCAAAAGACAAATGTTCGTCATCGAAAGTTCGTCATCAAAAATGTTCGTCATCGAAAAAATTTTCGATGACGAGCTTTGGTCGTTTAGAACATTATTGTGTTCTAAATGACAAAAGCTCGTCATCGAAAATTTTTTCGATGACGAACATTTCAACGGAGCTTGGTACCTCCGTTGAAAATTTCAACTGCAAACATCTTCACATAATTGTTTAATACAATTATATTAATCAAATTTGAGGTTTTTTGCGTTAACAAGATTGGTTTTGTGACTTTCCAGTCGGTGATGACAAGTCATTTGGTGAGTCAGTTTGTCACTTGACAAATGAAATTTAGGATAAAGTGCATTTGAAGGCTACTTTTCTTTTGGGGATGTAGCTCAATTGTAGACCAACTGCTTTATAGTACAGCACCTTAGCACCTTTTTGTGTAAGAATCCCTATTCGTAAATTTATTTTTTCCGAAGTATTTCCAAGTTAAATTTGAAGTGTCCGAAATTTGAAGTCACAAATGGTTTTCAATTTTGTTTTTGGATAGTTTTGAGTCCGTTATGACTTGGTTGCCCTGGCATATTTTTAGGCCAAATTTTATGGGGGGGGGGGGGGGGCGGCGGGGGGGGGCAGCCCCCCCCCATGGATGGGGGGGCGGCGACCGAAATGGGGGGGGGCGGCGACCGAAATGGGGGGGGCGCGCCAAATTCACGATAAAACACTATTTTTAGGCGAAAAAATGGTTATTATACGTTAAATGTTACATTTAATACGTTATTATAGCTCCACTGATACAAAATTTAGCAGAAAAGGACCCGAAAACTCGACATTGTCACAACCAAAAAGTCGCTAAAACGTCCCTTCGGCAAAAAATTTCGGGCGATGGGGGGGCACCCTATCTGAAATGGGGGGGGGCTCAAAATGGGGGGGGCGCGACCAAATTGGGGGGGGGGCTACGGACCCAAAGGGGGGGGCGCCCCCCCACCCTCCCCCCCCACTAAAAATATGCCAGTTGCCTACGCTTAGCTGGGACGCGTACCTAGGCGGCGCTAACTCATCTGTTATACAAAAAACTCAACATCTGTACCAAAAAACTAAAACCGAAGACCTTAACTAAGCTTATTTATAAGCCTAATTTTTGTATGATGAGACAGTCAGTAAAAAATACACATCATACTAAGTCTAAGTTTAAGCCTAGAACAAGGCCAACTTTTAATTCGATCAAATGGCTTGAAGACCCGGTTGATCATTACATACTTTCAGGCTGATTACGTTTGATTACTAACCCCGTGGCCGTATAGATTGCTGAGTTGGCAGGAACCGCACGTGACCTTAGTCTCCTGCTCAATAATAATTTCTTGGATCTGGGCAGCTACAATAGATTTGTAGGATGCAATCCGCGAACCTTTAATCTAATAGTCACTCTGCACTCTGCAGCTAATACATTAGCTTGAAAATATGGTCAAATGTAGAAAATGGAAATGGAGAATATAGAAATCGAACATTTATGTTTAAATTTTTTGGCGAGAACTGACCCGCACAACCAGTCCAGCCCGACCCGACCCGACCCGCAGTCCGCACCAACCCAACCCAAACTCTAGCAGCATTGATAGTAATATTAAGAGTACATAATAGGAAGAGTATTACACTCTCCCTATTATTCCTGGCAGCGTGCGTCCAATGCGGAGCGCGAAATAGGTCTTTTATGTACGGTTTTGAGGGGGTTGGGTACCCGCCCTCAACTGAAGATCCCGCACTCAACTGAGAAGGGTACCCACCCCTCAGTTCGATATCCCGTGCTCAACTGAGAGGGGTACCCCCTCAGTTCAGCACATCGACAAAAGTCCTTCCAGTGTCTTGAAATGAAAAGGGGTACCCCGGACCCCCCTCAACTGAAGACGGCGTCTTGAACTGAGGGGGGTACCCCCCTCAGTTGAGTACGGGGTATCGATTATCGAACTGAGGGGTGGGTACTCCCCCTGCTCAGTTAAGTACGGGGTCTGCAGTTGAGGGGGGGAGGTACCCACCCCCCTCAAAACCGTACATAAAAGGCCTATTTCGCGCGCCGCATTTGACGCGCGCTGCAGGCAGCAGGCATAATAGTGAGGGGTCATACTCTTCCTGTTATGTACTCTTGGTGATATGTAGTATTAGAGGAGGCTATGGTCACGTGCTATTCGTGCTAACTCAGCACTGCATCCATGAGGTTTTTACATTATAGACGGTCGGTTGGTAGACTCACTTGTTTTAGAAGAAACTGGGGGTGCCTGACATACATGTAATATGAAGTGGGAATGGGGGGGACGCTCCCCACCACGAAACCGAAACCGAAACACAACTTAGGGGTCGGGGGGAAGGTTCCAAACATACATGCGAAATGGGTAAAACTGGCACTTTTCTCGAAATTATTTTTCTAGGGTCCTAAAAAGTTGGCCAGAGAAGCTCATCCAAAGGTTCCAAAGGTTTGACCCCTCCATTTACATAATACATTGCCTGATTGTCGATGTGCATGTGGTTTGTTCGCCGGCAACCAGCCCTACTAAGGGTCAATTTATACTTCCGTACGGACATTGGGACTAACGGACTAACGGATGAACGGACGTCCAAATAAACTGAACGGCAGAACGGCTGTTCAATTAATGCTTGTACAGCCGTATGCCAGTTTGCCCGTTAGCCACATGTCCGTTCATCTTTACTAAACCGCACTATTTCACTTTTGTCCGTACGTCCGGCAAAGATGAATTCAGTTCAACTCAGCCTGAAATTCCCGGGCATACGGAGAAACGGACATACTGCTCAAAAGTATGAATCGCACCGCACCTTTGTCCCTAGGCACAGGGGCGTAGCCAGGGGGGGGGGATGGGGGGAATTAGAGTTCTGCCCGGGCCTGTAGCGGCCCGGAGAGATTTTTCAGAAATGGGCCCGGCCCGTAAAACTCCCGGCCCCGGGCCGTGCACGGCCCGCCGGGCCGTAGTGGGCCCAGGGCCGTGCGCGGCCCGCCGGGCCTACAGATCCGCAAGCCCAGGGCCGTCTCGAGCTTCAGCAACTTATGAACAATGACTGCATTGCATATATATTGATTTTTACACGTGCGCAGGCACTTATAATACACTCAGACGCACACGCAATGCATTTTCTCACTTGCTGAAGTCTGTGCCGGGCCAGCCCGTGGGCTCCGGGCCCGCTCCGGGCCGGCCCGCGGGCCCCGGGCCGGGCCCGGCCCGGAAGCGCGCCAGTCGGCCCGGCCCGGGCCCGGCCCGGAAAATTTGCTAGTGGCAGAACTCTAGGGAGAATTCCCCCCCCCCGCCGAAATTTTTTCCGACTGAAATTTTACACAAGGGTCCCCCCTTTGGTTTTTATGGTCTGGCCGGAAAAAATTTCCGATACGTCTCCAATTGACCAAATTTGGCCTGTAAATCAAAATTTTCCCCAAATTTTTACTGGCGGCTGCCGCCCCCAGACCCCTGCAACTATTTGGCTTAGTGTTCTTTGCTTTTATCTTGCATGAAAGCATACGCATGTGCATATACACTGTATAATGTATCGTTTTAGCAGTTTTATTGTTACAACAATGCCATTTTTAGTAAATTTACAGTTGTTAATGTCAAAAAATTTCGGAAAATTTGCATATTTGCTAGCTTCCCGACCCTTGCCTGCCCATCATTTTTGTAAATTTCGGTGTTTTGAGCTCCAAATTTACGTCCGATGCTGCTGTAATCGAAAATTAGCATTGTTTTTGACCGAAAAATGCTATTATGTTTCGTTTTTTGCGTTAAAAATAGCAATTAAGTGCATTTTAACACATTTCAAAAAATCGAAAAGTCATTCCCCCCCCCCCCCGAAATTTTTTTCTGGCTACGCCACTGCCTAGGCATGTCCTATGCGCGTTTGCCCTAAAAATTTAAACAACGGATTAAACAGGTTATGTCCGCGTGTCGTACGTCCGTTTGTCCATATGCCTTACTATGTATACTGAAGTATGAATCGACCCAAATAAGTATTGACTGAATAACTGATAATTGCGACCATAATTACTGGCTGGCCATAATTAAGAAACATACCATAATTAAGAATTGGCTGGCGGCTGGCCGTTTTAAACATTTGGGTCATGCATACTTGATTTTTAAGCCCGGTTCATATTTGTCGTGGACGTGGACGTGGATACGTTGACTAGGGCAAATTTCGGTCAGCTGCTGTGAAGAATTAATGGAAGCTTTTCTGCTATTTTTTATCAGTCTTAAATTTACCTCAACCATCTTCATGCAAAAAAAGGGTTTATTTGGCTACGTAATTTTGGAATTGCTTAAGGACAAAATTATAGGACAAGGGTGAGTATATGAACCGAGCTTTAATGTGAAATCATAACCAGCTTTCCAGCTTTTCCGAACTAATAAAGTAGTTCTCTTTCGGCAAAAATATTTACGTAAAGTTTTTGAAAACATTGTTTAATGTTGCGGAAAAGTTAAATCAAAAAGGTATTAAACTATTGCGTGATTGGTATTTGAGTGTTAGTCACTATCTATTGACCTCCGACAGAACCACTAAATTCAATTATGTTGCACCTAATTTTTTTTTGTTGTGTTAGTAGTAGTAGTAGTAGTAGTAGTAGTAGTAGTAGTAGTAGTAGTAGTAGTAGTAGTAGTAGTAGTAGTATTAGTTGTAATAGTAGTAGTAATAGTACCTCAATGCCACCAACAGCTGCATGCTGCTGGGCAGCGCATCACTCCTATACGTGGGACGAGAAATGTCGTCTTCGATAAGGCCCAGCAATTCGAAAATGGCGGATCGGGGGAACCGGAATCTTTTTATTAAGTCGTGATCGTCAAACATTTCCAATGGGTTTTGCCGGTCTCTCAGAACCCGGTCTCGTCTTTGGGCTTTCTCACAGTAATTGTCCGCAATTGCCATCCACAAATAAACACGAGCCATAATAATCAAGATAATAATACTTATTATTATTGGAGAATTTCTTCTTCAATGAAAATGTTCGAATTTAGAATGCTTAGAGCGACTTATTAAATTTCGAACGCTGAAAATTTTCAATTATTAAAATTTTCGATGACGAACATTTTCGATGACGAACATTTGTTTTTCGATGACGAACATTTGTTTTTCGATGACGAACATTTGTTTTTCGATGACGAACATTTGTTTTTTCGATGACGAACATTTTCGATGACGAACAATTGCTTTTTCGATGACGAACATTTTTGATGACGAGCTTTCGATGACGAACATTTTCGATGACGAACATTTGCTTTTTCGATGACGAACTCACCGTTGAAAAAGCAAATGTTCGTCATCGAAAAACAAATGTTCGTCATCGAAAATGTTTCGATCAATCCAAAATTTTCGATGACGAACATTTTCGATGACGAACATTTTCGATGACGAACATTTTGTTTCGATAAATCGGGCCCCATGACATTTCGTTGAAACCAATTCTGGGCATTTTTAGCATTTTGTCCTATACTTGGAAACTGGACAAAGATAAAAAACTATGGATGTCTGAGATATTTTGAAGACAAAGTGGTTTGGTCTGAAGCACACAACCGTTGCAAATCGTTCGACAACGGTAGACTTGCAATTTGGATAAATGAAGAGCACAGAGGCGAAATAATATCATACCTGTAAGTTCAGAAGTTAGTAACCTTGTAAAATAGCTTACTGGAGAGCATAAAAAAACTGAACTTTTATGGGAAATTTGGTGACTTTATTTGGCTAAAGAAAAACTATATACATATAAGGGTAGATTTCACAAAGGTGGCTTCATAAAACTATGGTATTTTTATAAAATGCAAACCTGCAGCATAACACCTTTTTGTTCTGCTGAAATATTAATTGAGAACATAAGCTAAAACCAGGGTTTTAGAAAATCGACAAAAATTTCAACAACTGGGCAATATTTCGTAATAAAACAGTGTGCTAATCATATGAAAACGTACCCAAAACCAAGGTTTATACAGCCGCCTCTGTTAAATTCACCCTGACTGAAAGTCTGACTGAACAAGCACTTTTGTTGACGAGCATAGAGTTTTTAACATGACGACAGTCAGTATTATTTTACCGTATCGGTAAAATTAAGCGCGGCATACAGTAGTTTAATTTTGTCAAAAGCCGAGTACTAACTTCGATAAAAATGAGTAGCAGAGCTTCAACTTTATTCTAATCTGTATAATATCTGATAAGTTGCGTCTCAAGACTCTTGTGTATTTCGAGATTAACCTAATGTTAAGCGATAACGTTCGACATAGGTCACAGTCGAACGCGGGGCATATTTATGCTGCCCGTCCCGACTTCGTCATCTACTGAGACATTGGTTTCATTTTTTGAAGAATGGAAATTCGGGAATCATTTGCTTCAAGACCTTTGAGTTTTGACCCACCCCGTGATCAACGCTGACGTAGGTGTATTTACCGACCTATTAATTACTATCGGGGAATCAAGCTCAAAATTCATTACTGTGGTACTGAACCATTTTGAATTTTTGGCACGAACATTTGAAAATGAAATGCATTTTCACTATGTTAGTAACAATCAGTCCAACTGTAAAAGAATAATCAATTTAACATGCCAGCAAAAAAATGACGTCATTGTTTTCGTGCTTGTTGAGGTGACTGACTAGTGACTGTGACTATCACTAGAGGTGCACTGAGTATTCCGTTTAGGTATTTATTTGTTTAGTATCAGGTTTGGCGCGATAGCGCCAAACCTATAATAGGACGCAAACACGCTCAGTGCGACTTTTAAGAAAGCTTTTTTGAGCAGAACTGTTAAACGCGTGAATGAAAAAAAACAAAATTTTACACACACATAGTCTTTATAAAGTTACACGTTTATCCAAAGTTTGATGTAATTCAATTCAGAGGGGGCGGAGTTATTCGTAAAATACACATTGAATTTTTGGTCATGATGATCTTTTTTTTTTTCTCGTCACATTTTCCAGAACATTGGAACCATCTCCTGAGACGCCCAATATATCATTCGAACCGTCTTGGTCCGCCATACTGCAAGTAAGCTTTTTGAACATGTCTTTTTAGTTTTTGATGAGTTATAAATCAATTATCGATTTTTTGAACTGTATAACATAAAGAATCAGATATAATGTTGTGTAGCTGAAGTAGTTACCAAAAATTATGGCGAATTTACAGGTTTTTTGATATGTAGAATTTGTTTTTGGTGTTTGTTTAGCGCGAAAATGTTGACCGGTTGCGCATGAGTAATTGAGATAAACAGGTTGTAAACAAAAATCTGCTCCATATGTTAACATTAGTAGTAAAGCAGTAAAAAGAACAGTAATTTTCACCTGTACGGTCCAAATTTTATTAGCCAACTCGTCAGTAGGCACTAATATGAAGCTTGTAAACTTTCGGAAATTTCGGCTGATTCTGCATCTGAGCTTCAGCCAATCAGCTTCGAGCTCAAATGTGGACAATTTTTCATTGCACTTGGTTTTAGTATTATCACGTTTGCCGTGCATTTTATCGTAATATTTTTATTTTCAACTCCGTTTTTGGAATTTAAATGACCCTAAAGCAGTTTTAGAACACTTTAGGAAGGTTTTTAGTTAAGTATTTCATTTTTTAATAAAAAATGGTACCAAGTGCGATTGTGGGGTATCCCGATTGTGGGGGGGGGGGCGTATGGATCAAGTGCAGTTGGCAGCGAAAAAATAGTGGACCTATGTTTTTGAAGCAGATCACCTCAAAGGTAGCATTTTTTGTACTAGAACCCCTATCCACAAATTTTGTATTTTCTGAGCTATGACCTCTTAAAAACTACATTTTCAGTGTTGAAATTGAAGGTTTAGGCTTAGGTACCAACTTGAAGAACCAAAAAATGGTTATAATCTTTGTTTTTGGATAGTTTCGAGTGCTTATAGGCTTAGCTAGCAGGATTCTCTAGGCTAAGCTGCGGCAGGATTTTTCCTGAAAAATTTTCATGGAAATTTCGATTTTTATATTGTACCTAAGCCTAAGCCTGAACCTAACTAAGCCTGATACTAAGCCTAAACCCCATGCTAAGCCTATGCCCTAAGCCTAAGCCCAAGCCTGAATTGAGACCCAGATTGAATTTAGTCTACAAGTGGACAATTCTGGTAAATTTGGCCAATTTTTTGAAAGGAACGGGGTCAAAGTGCTTTTGTTTCATTTAAACACGTTTAGAACTCGTTTAAAAAACACGGGTTCCAAAAAAATAGCGAAATTGTCCTTCACGGAGGGCTGAGACTTAGGGGGGGTCGTATATCTATGCGTGGGCAGTTACCCGATTCTGGGTTGGGGGTGACCCACCAACCACCAAGGGGGACGGGGTGCGGAGCAACTTTTCACATTTTTGCTTCGTTTACCTTTGTGAGCCACTAGTTTTGCCGTCATGAGTACCTCAAAAACATTCGGGGGGGGAGGTGAATGTACGGTCGTATCTCAAAAAAAAGCAGAAAAATGAAATAAGGGTTGTTGAAGCAAAAATGCTTCCCCCAAGGTGCTCTACTCAAAAAAACAGGTCCACTATTCCCCCCCCAACTGCATTTAACCCAAAAAGGGTATTTTCAAGAGGTCATAACTCAGAAAATCGAAGTTTGAGAATAAGGGTTCTGTTACAAAATTGCTTCCCTTACGGTGCTCTACTCCAAGCAAGGGTGTACCCAGGGGGGGTTCAGGGGTCTGAACCCGGCTTTTTTGGTCATCTCACAAAAAAATTTCAACAACGGTTTTGCGGAATATTTGTGATTCTTCGGAAAAAATTTCCGACACGTCTCTAGTTGACCAAATTTGGCCCAAAAATCAAAAATTTCTTCAATTTATTTTCTGGGGGCTGCCGCTCCCAGACCCCTGCAACTTAGCAGCATAGTGTGTTTCTTGTTGTTGTCTTTTGCTAAAACCTATATAGGATATACATCAAACATGTATGTGTACGTGAGTGTTATACAGTATGCAAATGCAGCGGCGTGTCTGCACGCGGTCGAGTCGTCACGAGGCCGAATCGTCACGAGGCCAATATATATACATGTAACTGCACCAAAATTGGGTTTCCCCTCCCCTCCTTGGTGGTACCCCCCCTCCCGTGCGTCAACTAATTTTTGACCCCCCTGCCAAAAATGACGCAATTTTTACTTTTTTGACCAAAAAACACCGATTTGGACAATTTTTGGCGAAAATTTTGGTAAAAAATGCTTAAATATAACAAATGCCGATTTTTTCTAATTTTGACCAAACTTTTACTCCCGTCGGGATCTTTGTCCCTTGGCGGGACCGCCCCTTCTTCTCCCCCCCACATCCGCCCCAAATATGTAGACGTGATTTAGAATGCATATATTTATCGTCATAACTCACCACTCACACATAGTCAAAAAATGAATCGTTTCCTGGTTGTGGTTGTGAAAGTGTCATGACTGGCTTTGTTAAGGACTGCAATTTGACGATGTGAGCCGGGGGGGGCGGTGCGGTGGAGCCTGGTGACGCCCTACACCACCCCCTCCCGCCCTCACACCAACTCCCGCTGCAACGTCATCCGCTTCACGCCCGCTCAGATCGAGGCCATAAGTCAGGCAAGTAGCCTGGAGCCCTGGACTCTCTATGTTTGGGGATTTCAGTCTAATTTATGTTTATGTTTAGGACTCAAAAGTATATACATACTGGCATATTTTTATGCGAAAATTTATGGGGGGGGACGACGCCCTCCCCAGCCCCCCCCCCACGGAACATATGCCAGACACAGGGGCGGTCCCAGGGGGGGCGAAGGGGGCGGCCGCCCCCCCGAAACTTTTCCCGACTGAAATTTTACACAAAAGTCCCCCCTTTGATTTTTATTGCCCGGGCGAAAAAAATTTCCGATACGTCTCCAATTGACCAAATTTGGCCTAACATTGAAAAAATTCTCCAATTGTTTTCCATTTTTTTCCTTGGGGCTGCCGCCCCCAGACCCCTGCAACTGTATGGCTTATATACTATTTCTTGTTCTTACCTTTCATCAACGCCTATGCATGTATACACAGTATATTAGGCTGCATTTGCATGTCAACACGAGTACATTATGCTGCATTTAGTTGTGTAATACACTGTCTGATGTGATGTTCACACCTTGTGTTTTATTTTCCTGTCGGAAAAAATTTCTGATATGTCTCTAGTTGTCTAAATTCGGCCTAAAAATTAAAACTTCTCCATTTTTTCCTGGGCACACCACTGGTTTTTACCACAGACTCAATTCATTGTCCTTGATATGCAGCGGCTATAACAAGATAGCGTAAAGCTGAAAAACGCTATTATAAAAAGTGATAAAATTTCTTCAGACCTCCGCCCCCCCCCCGAAATCAAAGTCTGGGACCGCCAGTGGCCAGACATATATATGATATTAAGTCTCATTTTTGCTGCTAAAAAAACACATCAAAATGTGTATTAATCAAATATATAGTATATACACAACCAGGAGCTGATCCAGGGGGGGGGGCGGTAGGGCCGCCCCCAAATGAAATTGTACACAAGGGACCCCCCTTTGGTTTTTATCGCCCGGCCGAAAAAAATTCCGATACGTCTCCAAGTGACCAAATTTGGCCTAAAAATTGAAAAACTTTTCCGATTTTTTTTCCTCGGGGCTACCGCCCCCAGACCCCTGCAACTTTGTGGGTTGCTATTCCTTCTTATTATCTTTTATCAAAGTCTATGCCAGGGTTTTTTTTGGCAAAATACGGGGCAAATGCTCACAATTTTGAAATTCTGCTCACCGCTCTGAAGGGACCCCCCCTTGGATGTATATATATATATATCTGAAGGGACCCCCCCTCTCCTTGTATATATATATATATATATATATATATATATATATATATATATATATATATATATATATATATATTAGGGATCGACCGGATATCCGGATCCGGATCCGGATCCGGCCGGATCCAGTGGATCCGGATCCGGGCAGCCGGATCCGGATATCCAAACCTGCCGGATCCGGATCCAGTATCAAATTGGCACTTCTTGACGACAACTATTTGTTCCAAGGGTCCCCCCTTTGGTTTTTATTATCCGGCCGGAAAATTTTTCTGATGCGGGCCCCCCCCAATTGGCGCAAGGCGGCCTAAAAATCAAAAATTTCCCACATTTTTCCCGGGGGCTCCCCCCGCCGCCCCCAGACTCCTGCAACTCTTTGGCTTACTATTCCTTGTCATTATCTTTCAGCAAAGCCTATACATGAGTACATTATGCTGCATTTGCATGTCTACACGAGTATAGTATGCTGCATTTAGTTGTGTAATACACTGTCTTCTGTCTGATGTGACATTCCTTGTCGGAAAAAAATTTCTGATACGTCTCCAGTTGACCAAATTCAACCTAAAAATTGAAAAATTCTCCATTTTTTCCTGGGTGCACCACTGGTTTTTACTACAAACAGACTCAATTCATTGCCAGCGATATGGCTGCGGCTATAACAACTTAGCGTAAAGCTGAAAAACGCTATTATAAAAAGTCAAAACATTTCTTCAGACCCCCGCCCACCCCCCGAAATCAAAGTCTGGGACAGTCAGTTGTCAATTTAGACAAAAAAATTTTGAAAATTTTTTCATTTTTGGAAAAATGTCTGTGTGTCTCAGGCTGGATCCGGATCCGGTCCCCCCTTTGGTTTTTATGGTAAAATGTTTCTGATGCGTTCCCAATTGACCAAATTTGGCCTAAAAATCAAAAATTTCTCCCATTTTTTTTCCTGGGGGCTGCCGCCCCCAGGCCCATACAACTCTGTGGCTTACTATTCCTTCTTATTATCTTTAATCAAAGTCTATACATGTATATATACATGAGTACATTATGCTGCATTTGCATGTCTACAGAAGTATATTATGCTGCATTTAGTTGTGTAATACACTGCCTGATGTGACGTTCCCATCATGTGTTTTATTTTCCTGTCGGAAAAAATTTCTGATACGTCTCCAGTTGACCAAATTCGGCCTAAAAATTGAAAATTTCTCTATTTTTTTCTGGGTACACCACTGGTTTTTAGTACAAACAGACTAAATTCATTGCCCTGGATATGGCTGCGGCTATAACAAGATAGCGTAAAGCTGAAAAACGCTATTATAAAAAGTGCAAAAGCTTCTTCAGACCTCCGCGCCCCCCCCCCGAAATCGAAGTCTGAGACCGCCAGTGACGTATGTGTGAGTGATGCAGCATGTGTATATATATATATATATATATATTAAATCGAAAGTCTGAGACCGCCAGTGACGTACGGTGCGAGCCCTATATATATATATATATATATATATATATATATATATATATATATATATATATATATATATATATATATATATATATATATATATATATATATATATATATATATTTTATATAACGGTATGAGATGATGAGAGGTATTCTCGACAGTCGACGAGCAGATTCGACCGCTTTAAACCTTATGAAAACCTTACGGGCGGACGTGGGCTGGGTCGCCATATCTGGGATCTGGGGGGGATGCGGACCTAATTATATGCTCTAAATGCTGAGACCGGTTTCATTCCGCTATCTCTTACCGTTTTTTGGCGTGATGCCAAAGAAGCCTATTCACTAATTTTCCACGTTTCAAAATGAGTGAAATGTTCTAAAAGTGAAATTTTAAAATTGGTTTCCAAACGGTGGTCTCGTGTCGTAGTTCTCGTTTGGGTGGTCTCGGTTGCCTGATCTCGGTCTCGGTTGCAAACATATATATGACGTTAGGCTATCAAATCAAGTGAAAGTCAGCTTCGTCAGTGTTAACAAAAATTTCGAGTAAAGGGACGCACTGAACCGAAAGTGCACCTTCAAGCTTATATAATTGTTCTTATCTGAGGTTGGGGTAATCGGGTGCCTTAGGGGAGTAACATATGTGAAAATAAGCAAAATTGGAGAACTTTGATTTTTGACCTGGGTAGCCCCCCCCCCTTAAGCTGAGACAGCAACCTAGGAGGCAGCCTTGCAGTAAATTAACCTGTCGAGCGTTAGTAGTACTGGTGCTATAGACTTTGAAAAACGACTGCCCCTTTAGTAGTCGAAACTATTATACATATACTCTTGCCTGTCACCCACGCAGTTGTTTTTTTCTACTAATTTCAGAATCCAAATCATTACGGACAGATCTTTGCTCCGGGCCAGACGGGATTCTTCGTGCCGGTCCAGTTGGCTCAGACCCCCCCCCCCGCAGGAGCGTATATGTCCGCTGCCGCCATGTCGGCTGTCAGTCAGAATGTAAGTCAGAGGTTGGGAAAATATTGGGCAGCTTTTGATAATGACTTATATACTTATATATTATTATATA
This sequence comes from Trissonchulus sp. WLG1_4, assembly GCA_030248245.1. Lineage (NCBI taxonomy): Eukaryota > Metazoa > Nematoda > Enoplea > Enoplida > Ironidae > Trissonchulus > Trissonchulus sp. WLG1_4. Next base: position 56,951 of record JASANF010019741.1, read on the forward strand.
TACCTATTAGCTCCCAAAATGAAGGCCTTTTAGGGTTTTTGTCATTAAGACTGAGCCTATTAAGAATTTAAGAAGTTATGAAATTACTACTTAATCAATGCTACAAGTGGTGTATTAGATCAGATTTTGAATCATGGTACTACTGGTGTATTATGTCAGCTTTTGAAGTGATTATTTCGTAATTTTGTCGTCTGAATGGGCATAGTGTGGCAGTATAAGCATGAATTTATTGATCCTAAAGACAAATTTTGTACTCACATGCACATCAAAGTATTACCACAACGTTTTGTGTTGTTGGCATTAAAAGCTATCCGAATCTGGGGAACTTCTGAGCGTCTGAATCAGACCATTTTCCGACGGACCCTATTTGATTGTGCATGTTTCAGGTGCGGCCGCGTTGGCAGACTGTTCAGCAAGTGTAGCAGAGCCCGTTACCAGCCAACTACCCGGCGGCCACTCGAGGCCAAAACTTGGGCAATCTGCGAGCGCCCCTGGCCAGACCCATCACCGGGGGGCTGCAGCAGGGCGGCACTGATCAACAACAGCAGCAGCAGAGAATTCCGGTAACTGGTTAGTAGTTTTGGAGATAATATGGGCTTTGAGATGGTGACAGGAGAGGCTGTATTTAATTGGCACTTTGGTGGCTACGCTTCACTTCATGATAGTGTAATTGTGTTGACTTTGTAAAACATAATGATATACTGTGCTTGTAAGGCTCGATTGATACAGCCGCATGTCTGTTCAGCCGGCAAAATTACGAAATAATCACGCCACTAATAGCGTAAAATATCAACTTGTGGCGTGATTATTTCGTAATTTTACCGGATGAACGGACATACTGCTGTAAGTATGACACAATCAACCGTTATATGTCACAAAAGTTATCTATATGTAATGCCGCGGCATGAGTAATGGGCCAGCTCAAGCCTAAGCTCTGGCAGTTTACGTACCGCCGCCTCTATTCATTCATAAATCAGTGTAATCGGATGTGCTGTTTTGTAGGCAGCCAGTACCAGACCATGTCCTACTCCATGATGGGACCGTTCTGCGCCAACATGCAACCCGGCATGGCCAACTCCACCAGCGTGCATCCGGGATACAAGTTCAATCCCAGCATCAGAAGTCCAATCCCGCAGCCCCAGCCACAGGCCCAGTACCATCAGCAGGTCGGCTAGGCTTGTACTTAAAATTGTCACAGGGTGATAGCTGAGTATACAGGGCAACTATAGAAAAGCTGACCACATATCTCTTGTTTACACCCAAGTAAGTACAAAATATTCGAGTTAGATCGAAATTCAAAAACCTTTCCAAAATCGTATCAAAGGCAACCCAGTAACCCACCAATGGTCGAACCATACAGAAAGTTAGTCATATATCAGCGAGCTGCATACTGCTAGTAAGCACAATCGATGAACGCCATTACTGAAATTATAACCAATCCGCCAGCCATGTCTCAAACCAAATGCTCAAATATAATAGCAGACTTAAATTGTATTGTATTATTATTATTGTTGTTGTTGTTTTACTCAGCCATCGAGCCAGCAGCACCCGGCGGCAGCGGCAGGCATTCTCTACCCGCCCATTTTCAGCGCCAGTGCCCGGGCCGAGGCCTAGCCGGAGGTGCAGAAGCAGATGCTGGGCGAGCGACTGTTCCCCCTCATCCAGCAGATCCATCCGGACTACCTTCTTGCTAGATAATAAGGACGCCCTTATGACCAAGGTATGGGCCGGATAGAAAGGGAAGCTGTAGATAGGGTGGGGTTGTGAGGAAATGGGATTTGACAATGTTTTTATGGAAAATGTGGTTGGCTCAGACATTGAAACTGGTTAGTTTAGATCAGGGTTTTTTTTTGTGTAAAATAGGGTGTATTTACACATCGGCCGCCTAATTTACACAGCAAAAAATAAAAATACACACTGATTTACACAGCCCCATTTTTCCCCAAAAGTTGATGAAACGGCCTATTTTGGTTGTAAAAATTACAAAAATTCGCGAAGTGGCGATTTGTGCCTGTGACCTCTTTGTCGTAACAAAATTAAGTCTAATTTTTTACCCCAAAACAAAAAAATTTCGGTTTTTGCTCTTAAACGGCTTATGATTTCTTTTATTTTAGCATTCGTTTTTATGCACTTGAAAGTTGACAGTGAAAAATCAGCCACGCTGAGCCTGTCTGAGCGATTTCTTGTCCTACGTCAAACTACTGTAAAAGTTTTACACCCGGATTTGAAAAAAATGAGTAGGATCTGGCTGATAGAACAATTCTATCTGTGTAAACCATGCATGTACACGGGGTCTCGGCCTGGGTGTTAGGGCTTGTTTCAGATTTTTCGAAATTTTAGGGGGGCTTGCCCTGGCGTGTCGGATACTTGAACTGACAAAAACGCAAAAATTTTCAATTATCTCATTTTTTATTTTCGTATGTAGTTCGAGTCTCAAAGTCGAAATATTACTTTTCACGTGAAAAAACGGTCGATTTTTACCTAAAAATTGCTAAAATACTCACTTTTAAAAATTTACACAACATACCCTTAATTTACACAGCAAATTCTTAATTTACACAACATTTACACAGTGCCGATTTTGAAAAAAAAAACCCTGGTTTAGATATTTAAAGACTGAATATAGTGTTGATTTACGAACAAAACAACTGCTGCTGGCCAAATAATACATGTATATATATATATATATATATATATATATATATATATATATATATATATATATATATATTTATATATATATTTTTACATATATAATATCAGATAAGAACAATTAAGTTTGAAGGTTTACTTTTGGTTCAGTGAGTTTGTCTAAAAAACTGTCCAACATCAATATTTCAGTGCCTAGTTTATTACTTAGTTAGGGCATACGAGCTAATGTAGTGTTTGTGACCGGCCGCAATTTTCGGCCGGCTGGCCTGAGAGTCGCCGGCCGGCTCCGGACGGCCATAACCTCCCAAAAATTCTCTCTCTAGGGAGCCAGACTGACATTTTCTGTTTTTTTACCCACTGCTCTAGTTACGGGCGTTGTGTAGAGCTAGCGAAATCACGATGCAATAATGAATTTAATGATGAACAACAATTTAACCGACCCAGTGGCGCGAACAGAAAAAACATTGCGATGTACAGTCAAAGTCATACAGACGCAACAGAACGATTGAGCAGAGCAAGGGCACTATTAATTAATATAACCACATAGATGTGTGCGTGTGTGAAATCCTGTTTCATGGCTCTGTGGTGTGACAATTTTGGACGCCGCATCAAAAATCAAAATAAAAAATGCAAGTTTAAAAACGTTTTTGATTTTTGATTTTGATTTTTAATGTAGAGCCAAATCTGATTTTGTTTTTTGATGCATGGTCACATTTTAATTTGATTTTGATTTTGATGCTGCATCAAAAATCAAAATTATCTTTCATGCTCAGTTTTGATTTTGATCATCAAAACATACCTAGTAACTATATACATGTTGTATGAACAGAGTCTTCTTATTGTAGTAGTTCTTGTAGTTGTGGAACTATTGTTTCTATCTTAGGTCGAGCATTCAGTCAGCAAAATGATCAAGGGACAGGACTTGGTGGAATGGCAGATTTTTGCTGACCTGGGCTATCCGCTGCAGCAATCCCGGATCCCGCATCTGGTTCAGCCCCTGGAGGCTTGCATTTACGCCGCTGATCCGGATCGTGACTCGTGATTTATGACCGGCGCTGACGATTTGAGACACATTTCCGCTCCGACCGCAACCGACTTCATTTCATTCGCGTTGAAACGGGCAGTTGTAGAGGCCACCAAGTTTCCGTCTTTTACACAGGGTTTTTTCGAAATCGGCACTGTGTAAATGTTGTGTAAATTAAAAATTTGCTGTGTAAATTAAGAGTATGTTGTGTAAATTTTTGAAAGCGTGTATTTTAGCATTTTTTAAATATCAATAGTAAAAATTAATCATTTTCGCACTTAAAACCGAATTTTGACTTTGAGTTTTGAGACTACGATGATAAAAAATGTGCCAGGTTTTCTGTGTGTTCTGTATTCTGTTTCGCCTCATCTGTTGTGTCATGTTCGGTCTGGACTACAGTGCAAATGTCCAAAATGTAAATGTTTTTTCTTGACAGATGTAACGTGTGTATTGTTAATGTAATTATTCATGCTCTCATTAAAAGTAATATGTTGATGTTTCGTCTTTTTAAGTTTGAGTATCAGGCTAGCGTGAAGGTGATGAGTGTAAGCATGTATTTTGAGCAGCTAAGTAATGGACATATTCATGATGCACAATTACTGCTGAAGCGGAAAAAGTATGTAAACTAGAAAAGAAAAATGCCCTGCGGAAAAAAGTCATAATAGGACGACTGCGGTAATTTTCACTGTTCACTGTATCACTATCAGTAGATTAGAAAGAAAGTATCAGTGGCTTGCAAACTGTAAGTAGGTATGTACTATGTAGTCAGTGTGACTG
>JASANF010019742.1:0-20627 GCA_030248245.1 Trissonchulus sp. WLG1_4
TTGTTGCATCCAGGATAAGCGAATTTCTAGTCTCGCATAAAAATGCTGTGCAAGGTGACAGTCCACACAAGACAATAAGCCAAAAAACATGAGCCTTAAGAAAATTGACAGTTAAGTAATGATTTAAGTTCGCTCAAAAATTTCAGCAAAAGAAAAAACCCAGCAATTGACGTTTAAGTATAAGTTTATGTTCGAATTTTCAAAAACGTTCAAGTTTAAGTTTAAGTTAACACCTTGAAATTTTATTTTAAGCTCAATTTAAATAAGTTTAAGTTCAAGTTCAAGTTTAAGGGCATACTTTTTAGTCTAAGTATATGTTTTTAAGCCCAAAAATCAACAAGAATCGTATATGCAGTTCAGTGCGGCTTACTTTCACCAAGTACATATATCTGCATATATAATTGAGACCAATGTTTATTTTCTGGAATGAAAAATGCAAAGTGGAATAACTATTTGTACAGACTGTATTTTCTGCCATTATGGTAATGAACAATTCCAAATTTCCCAAGCTTATGGAAACATGGTTGAATCATGAAACTTCGCCACAGTTGAAAGTTCTGGTACTGTACCGTATGTGTCTGTAATGTACTAGATGACTTGCCCGCACCGTAAGGATGTCCTTTTGTCCGTAAGCTCTGCTTATGGCTTTTGCTTTTAAAAACTAAAATTTTGGTATATAAAAAAGCAAACAGCAAGTCAATAATTATTTTACCTTTGCAGCAGCTTTTGTTGCAATGTCCGTAGATAAAACCCGGTTGGCCGTATGTAAGCACTGTTTATAACAATATACACAAAAAACGTTATATATTTATTATTTTTTGCGCAAAAGGTACAGGTTTTTCATGCTGGCCTAGGGACAATATAAACCATTATGAAAGTTTTTGCATGAACTTTCAAGTGCGGGCAGACTTTTTTTGAAAATACTAATGTTGTAAACAGTCTATCTAAATTTCAACATTAACATTATCGAAGTGAGTAAAGATTGTATGTTTTTATTATTTTTAATATATTATCAAGCTTTTGGCTAACGATTAACATTAGAAGAACCATTGTAGCTGTTTTTGAAACAAGGTAATTTATTCCATAAAGATAATCATACATAAATCATATTGTAAGAACTGTAGGTTTTAGTTAACAGTCCTTAAAGAGCCATTAAAACTTCTGCTAAATTGTCTGATGATTAAGGAACGAGCTATCCTCACAACACAAGATCAATGGCTAAGCAAGCTCTAACTCAGCTCAAATTGAAGAAGACGATTATATATTTAATTAGTTAAATTAGTTATAAAATGTGCTACGAATTACCAAAATTTTCACTTGTTACATGTAAGACTTGTAGATATCATCAGGATATGTACCCCAGGGGATGTCCCCTGTGACTGGTTCTCTGCTTTACCAGTCCTATACACAATTCAACCGTTGTAAGTGCAAAAAATCAGCTGATTTGTTACGTACTCATCATATAAACTCATTACGAATCACCTGATTTTGCACTTTCAATTGTTACAATTGTAAGACTTGTAAAGTTGAGCAACAAGCTCCTGGGCCTAATCAAGAAAATAAATAAGTAGCAACAGACAAACGCAATTTAGCATGTTTGTGCTGTGAATGATTTGATATTTAAAATGTTCTGTTAAAATTTCAGCAAATGTTTTCATCTAATTTGGCAAGCATGAAACTAAAACTTTAGCCAAAATTTGACTAACCACTGAACTCAAAATCTAACGTACAATCCATAAATCTTTTAAACTTCAAAAACTTTTTTTAATTTTTATCATCTTTCATTTTTGTATTTCAGATTGCAGTCGCATGTGATGATTTTGCAAATTGGGCCTTTACGGCCGTTGCCCACTAAACTTCTACGATCAATCCTGCGAACTTTGCTACTCATTTGCATAACATTTAGTTTGCTACTCATGTTTCATTCCCCCAATCAAGATTTGCCCATTTTGTCTCAAGTTGTCACAGCTGCAACGACAAGGCTCACTACTACGACAATTTTAACAACCCAACCCACGACAACTATCGGAAACATTTCTATTGAGGTCGAAAAATCTGCTATCGTAAACCCACATCCATATAATTTCACTTATATACAGGAAAAAGCGTGCCCTGCCGATCTTTTCATAATCGCTGCGGTGCATAGCGCCCCAGGAAATTATCATAGACGCATGGCAATTCGTGAAACTTGGGGTAATCACAAGTATTACCCCCTGGTTCGAACTGTGGTCGTATTTTTCATGGGTCTTCCGCTTAACGATTCTAAGCTACAAACTGCATTAGATCTAGAAGCAACTCAATACAAAGATATAGTCCAGGAAAACTTCATTGATAGCTACCGTAATCTCACACTGAAAGCGGTTCTTTGGTTAAAATGGATCTCGTCTTACTGTAGTCATAGTCAGTATGTATTGAAAACTGACGATGACATATTTATAAACATTTTCACGTTAGCCAATCACCTGTTCACAATGACTCGACTGGGGGAACAAACACCCGCGTCTCTCATGTGTATTGTCTGGCATAATATGCCGGTGGTGCGAGACCCAAAAAACAAATGGTATGTTTCTGAAAAAGAATACGCCGGTAGCCATTTTTCCACTTATTGTTCGGGTTCAGCCTATATTCTGACCTCGGATCTGGTTGAACCGTTTTTGCTCAACTCCTATAGAACTCCATTTTTTTGGATCGACGATTTCTACGTCACTGGTTTGCTGGCCATGAATCTGAATGTGACCTACAAGAACTTGGCCACTTTTTATGTTCTAAAACCGGATGAACTACACGACCGTCTGGTAAAAGGCAGTGCCATATTTGGTCATATGCCGGGTTCGGTTACGCATCGGTATCGACTATGGAAAGACGTGCTGAGAATTAGAGGATTATTGAACTATTGATTCTGATTGTGTTAGGTATACATATGTGTTGTACTTGAGCAATAGGGCCTATGAGACTTGAGGGCTACGGTGTAGTGGTTAGCACTCTTGTCGTCGTCGCAAGCTGCCAGGATTCGATTCCCGGCGCCTCCATTTCTGTCATTCAGTATTGGTGTCTCCTCTTTCTTATGTACTAACTTTTAAGGCAAACAAGCTCAATCTGCGGCAAAACTTTCACTAAGTATCAAGGCCAAAGCTTTAAGTAAACTGACCAGAGGTCAGCTAAAGCCTGTTGTGCAGCGATATATACTTTGCTGCTAAATTGATCAACCAAATCATAGCCACACGAAATCTCCGAAACGCGGAAATTATTTTTATGCTATAGACAAGTTTTTGGTAAACACAACACCAACAGATGCACTGATGGGTCTTGTCGCTGTTTGCTAGGGATTACTCAGCTAATATGCATATGTATATACCTATCAGCTGCAATTCTGCCTCGATATGAAGCGTAATGTGAAATTGTGAACCGGACCAAAAGTGGACCAAACGTACTAGGATAAGGTCAAATATTTTAGCATCGGATAAATAATGAAGCAATTCAAAGACACCACTTAGTAGAGCCCATTCATTTCTCCAAATTGGATTTTAAATTTTTTCACTAGAAGTTCATAAGCCTGAGCTACGATTCTTCGAAAAAACAATTTTTAAAAAAGTGATATGTCCACCCTAAATGACTGAGTGACCAAACTTCAGAATAGCAATTACAACCTTCAATGAATTTCAGTATATAGGGACAAAAAATGTTCTGAGCATGTGGACTTTGTCTATATTGAAAGAAAATGGACAAATTTTACACTACACGCAAATTCTTAAAACTTTTTGGGTGATAGTGTGATACCCACCGTGAACCGAATTGATTTTCGCTAACTTAGACACCACATCCAAAAGTAATGACTGCATTAGCCACAGTGGCCAGTGGCACATATTAGAGAGTTTTCATTACGTTAAGTGTTTACTCCCAAAAAAGTAGCAAAACACTAATTTTGATTGTTAATATTACACATAGGACGCCACATTTTGTCGAACTAAGAAATCACCGTTTAGTTGATTTGCAGAAAAATTTTTGCATCGTCAGCAATCAGCATCTGCTGCCGTTTGTGTGCTAGAAAACATTTTTACTCAAGAATTTTAAACAAATTAATGTGCAAAAATGCAGGTGAACCACACTTGGGCTGGGCCCCATTGGTTCACTTTAGACCCGCGCTCAATTATGAACCAGAGAAAGATTTTCAGTATTTTTTAAACAATCAGCAATTACAAAAGACTGATTCGCAATATTTTGCGTGCCGCTGGACAAGTTAAAAACCTACACACAAAAAGTTGTAAAAGAATATTGAGTTGATTTTTAGAACAAGCACAATAGTTGACCTTACAAAATGACAAAAAAAATTGGTTGTTCTCAATACGCTCCTATTTCAGCGGTAAATGAACAGCATGTGCTCACTACGATCACGTCTTAAAAACAAACAGTGACAAACTCTGGCTGGTGTAACGATTGTTTTTCGCAGTTCACGCACAAGATTTGTTCTGTGTTTGCAATCTGCATGTGCACATGCGTCGATATTTTGCAGTCAACCTTTTGCCACTAATTCATCCAGATACCAATAATAATGACAACAACAACGTGACTCACGCGCAACATCTGAGCTACATGAACTAAACGAACGCACATTAAAAGTAATAGCTGATTCCTGTGTAATTTTTGTGCTAGACAAAGCAGTGACGCACACACAGTTGATTTAAAGTGCACAGCAAACAAACGCACAAGCTCATAGCACACTCACAGTCTAGTGTTATCCACCAGAATCAAAATTAAAGACCTGTTGTGCTGTGGCACAACAGGAAAAAGTTAGACCATTTCCGTTAAAGTTAAAAGTTAAAGTAAGGCCAAGACTTCAATTTAGATTAAAGTTACATTTAAGGTGGTAGTTGCGTTTTCGAGGTTTTTGTGATTTCTGTGTAAACTTTGCGCCACCAGTACTCAAGTTATAAGTGACGCCTGAGCATGAATTTTTGGGACAGTACTGTAAAGGTCAAAATCCCCAGGCATGTCTCTCACTTTTTCGAAATTTCACCTGTGGACGTTTTTAGAGGGTTTTAATTACAAGAACATATCTTAAATTTTCGGTGCGTTTGCTTTTCAGCTATTTTCTCAGTAAATTGACTAGTTATTAAAAAAGTGGGGGACATGCCTGGGGATTTTAAACATGTCAGAAACCTTACCAACTTTCAGCCCCAACAGGTAATCGTATGATTCAGAGCTGTGGCGCAAACTTTTTGTAAAAAATTGTAGTATTTTGGAAAGGACCTTTCTTTAGTCGCTTATACTGGAAACAAAATCACAGGTTAAATTTCAATGCATGGCATACGTTTAGGAATGATATTGTTCTACCTAATGCAAAAGACCGCTTGTGATTTGAATTTGTAAACACTGAGCTATGGCTTTGCAAAAAAACACCTAAAAACGCAATTACCCCCTTAAAGTAAAGCTCAGGCGCTAATTTATGTTGAAGTTGAAGTAAGCCCAAAATCAATGACTTTTATATAACTTTTTTCAATAACTTTAATGTTCAAGTTAAAGTAATGGTGTTTTAATTTAAGTTACAGTTAAAGTATAACCCCTAACTTTTTTAATTTTAGTTAAAGCTAAAGTTTAACTTTTTTGCCCTCCTAACTTCAGTTCCATGTTTAGGAATGACTACAAGACCCCACGAGAGTTCACCCCTGTCCCTGTGTATGGAAATAACAATATTTTTGTGTCATTTTGCTCTGGAATATACCTTGAGGTGTTGTCCGCCCTTCCCAGGTGTAGTCTCTCAAAACGAGTGCTCCTGACGCTTCAGGGAAAATTGACGCACAATACAAAGGGCCAATTCCTAAAATGGATTAAACGGATTAAATTAAAATTTGTTTGCCTAATAACTTATCTCGATGTTGAGGAGACTTAAAAAATTTTGTGCACAAACGGAAGGTGCTACAAATAGTTGCAATCGCAAATTTAGTATGAATTGATAAACGATGTCATGAGTTATTGGCGAAACAAATTTTAATGATTGTGTCCCATTCCTGCGCTACCCCATTCCTGCGCTGGTTTTAATTGGACTCGGATTAAACTTCAATTAACAGACGTTCTCATTCCTGCGCTGGGCACGTGTTTACACTAACAGCAGCTGGTCCATTCCTGCGCCAATAGAAAATTTGTTGCGTGTCAACTCCTTTTAGTTACTAAACTTGACTAAACTTAAACTTACTCAATGAGACAAAATGGTACTTAAAAAAAGTGTGATTGAATAATCAAGAGATTATAGCAAAAAGAAAGTAATATCATTTACTGAACATTAACTTTACATTATTAACCAAGCAAACGCTGACCGTGATTTAAATAAGAAATAATTTTGAAAGTCCAGTAGCTGAGCAAAATTTGGCAAATCCGCATCCGAGTTTCATCGCGTATCAATCGTAGCTTTAGCCTGATATATGAACAAAATCCTATACATATTAATAGTCGTTCAATGTGTGGGGTATTTTTAGTAAATTTTGATCTATGACTCCAATTAAGTATTTTGTATGTTGGTCCTATTGTTTTGAATTTTCACACTTGTACTCGGTATGTAACTATAGGTCACGCTTCACTTTACGTTTTATTACATCCTTTCGTTAATTCATTCACCCTTGCAATTCATTGCTGTTGTATATTACTTCAACTGGCGCAGGAATGGATCACCTAGCGCAGGAATGGACCACATAGCGCAGGAATGGTACTAGCGCAGGAATGGGAAATTAAATTAGTTAAAAAACTTGACGGGCGCAGGAATGAGACAACACCATTTTAATCTAACCCGTTTAATCCATTTTAGATCCCGACTAAAAGATTATAATTCCAATACGTTAACACGGTGGTCAAATCTGGGGGGTCCTGTACTCAATCTTGAGCTTAGGGTTAATTCCTAAAATGGATTAAACAGATTAGATTAAAATTTGTTTTGCCAATAACTCATGAAATCGTTTATTAATTCATACGAAATTTGCGATAGAAATCATTTGTACTACCTCCCGCTTGTGCACAAAAATTTATAAATCTGCTTCAACATCGAGATAAGTTATTAAGCAAACAAAATTTGATCTATTCCGTTTAATCCATTTTAGGAATTGTCCCTTAGACTTGAAGTTGGTCCAGTGAAAGTTAACTGGAAAAGGAATTGGCCGAAAGATTGTGTTATTGAACAAATTGTATTATTGTGTGTATTATTCATTAAGTATGTGATATGACAATAAAATACTGTAATAAATGATGCATATAATTTTATTCTTACATATAAAAAGTGCTATATCATACACCACGGGGCTCTTGGAATCAATCTGAAGGCGTAGCGCTTCAAGAACGAAAATGACTGTGCATTTTAGCCCAAGTGGAATGTAATCTAACGGGTGAAAACCGGGGCAAATCGCTATTAGCTGTTTCAATTGAGCTTTTGACTAATCCGGACCTTACACACTGATTCAGTAAGGACACACACTAAATCATAATCACGTAATTGGTTATAGCAGCTTAGATTAAAATGGTAGTTACGTTTTCGCAGCTTTTTTCATTGCTATATTTTGCACCAATTACTAAATCAATTTACAAGCGGTTTTTCCATATTATTAATCAACTTAATTTTTACAAAATTGCAATTTTCAAGTGTTGATAACACTCATAGAGTGGATTTTACACTCAACGGTGATTTTTAAAAACCATGGTTTAAACCATAAGTATGGTTCTAGGGGGTAGTGTCTGAAAGCAGTCAATTTTGCAAGACTGTAACACTTGTTCAGTGAAAGGTTAGAAATTGTTTTTTCCCTTTGCCTTTTAAAAATCTATCCAAAGGCAAATATTTCTGCCAATAGCACCCTCACGTGCTATCAGCGCTATTTTTTAAGCCTATAAAAATAGCGCTTATAGCACTTTGATGCGCTATCGTTCCGCTATTTTTTTAATAATATCATCGACCAGGGCCCAATTTTATAAAGATTTTAACGCGCCGTTGAGCTCAACGGGCCGTTAAAAGTTCTCCGTTGAAAAAATTTCAATTTTATAAAGACTAAAAATCCTCCGTTGAGCTCAATGGCGCCGTTGAACTGGACGGAGCCGTTGAGCTCAACGGAGCCGTTGAAATTGTTTATAAAATTGGATAAATTTCAACGGCTGCGTTGAGCTCAACGGCGGCTTTTTAGAAAGAAAATCGTTCTATCGTAGAACGATTATATATAAAATTTCAACGGCTCCGTTGAGCTCAACAGAGCCGTTGAAATTTTTATAAAACCGGATTAAATTTCAACGGCTCCGTTGAGTTCAACGGACGCTTTTGAAAAAAGATTCGCGAAGTGCATATGGATATACGGATGTATGGGCATACGGACAAAGGTTCAAGTTATAATTGTAAGAAGGGTTGTTTAAGTTTGAGATTTTAAATTAGTTGAAGTTACAGTTAGGTTATTAGCCAAAAATTAAATCAGTTAAAGTTACAGTTAAGTTACGTTTTCGCAGCTTTTTTCAATGTCCTATTTTGTAGCAATTACTAAATCAATTTACAAGCGGTCTTTGCATATTGTTAATTAACTTATTTTTACAAAATTACAATTTTTCGTGAGTCGGTGTTATTTATAGTGTGCACGCCAACTATTTTGGTGCAGCTCATCAGCTGACTTTTATGCATTTTTCCCCGTATTTTGTTATTTTTTCACTGTGGTGAAAAAATTCCGCATACAAATACGCAATTTAAACCAAAGGCACGTTGATGTGTTACAAAACTGCTGGTATGCTTAATTAAACGTAATAATTTAGCAGATTTTTACAGTGAGCAAAAGTTTGCCTCTAATTTTTCTAAAGAGTCAAGAAACGCCAGTTTTTATGACTTTGGTAGGCTGAAACTAAAAAAATAATCAATTTTTTCACTCAATTCAAAAAAGGTATAGGGCAAATTTATTTGGCTACTGTCAAATAAGCTGTCTTCGCATTCTTATGAACGGAACAGGATATTGGTTACTTCAACTGAAATCTCTCATTGTGCTCAGAAATGACGGATTTTTAAAAAAATTTCAATTCAGTTAAATAGGGTCTCATTGGCGTTAGCTAATATTACATTAAGCACAGTTTTCCCGCGCCCGTTGAAAAAATGGCAGACAAAAGTTATAAAAATGACGTTTCAGGAGACTGAAAAAAATTTGCAATTTTTGAAGCGGTTTATTAACACTGCCAATGCTCGTGGCTGCTGTGACATATACTAACTAAATTTTGCAGGTATAATAAATGCATAAGGGACTATGTACATGTAAATTATTGTGCAAAGTGGTGTTACATCAGTAGGGATACCCCATACTCGGGGTAGACTTTTTCGCAGTGAGAGTACGTCGAAATTAGTCTAAAAACGCATTTAAACTTGCCTATTCACACTTCACAGTTCGTCATGTTACGCATTTTATGTGCTTTTCAAATTGGCAATATTCATGCATGAAATTGCGCTCCGCGCTACATTTTACAGTTTTTATAACAATAGAAAGGCTGCCAGATATTTAATATACCTAAATTGTAGGCTTACACGTTTTTGAGCGATGTCGTGTCGTGTGAATAAGCTTTTATTCATATTTGTTATAAAGTATACTTTTCACGTTAATAATAGTATCAAAATTTAATATTTAAAGTTACTATTTTAATTTGTTCTACGTTTTCAATATTGTTTGCAAAAGGGGGACGTTGCCTGAGTTTAAATTGGCCGCATTGAAAATTATATATTCTCCTCCTGTGTGGCTTGGCTCACACAGTCAGCAATTTTCACGAAGCAGGGGGGAGGCGCGCTCACGCTCGAACAGGGGTAGGTAGTTAGGTGTGCGCGCCAGTGAGGACTAGGGCTAGGTCCCTTGAGCTAGATCCATGTTTTAAGCTAGATTTTTGTTATTTCCTCTTGTTATAAATTGTTTGTTAATTTTATGTGAAATAAAACTTTCAATTTTTAAATAAAATTCTGAACCTATAAACCTGCCTTTTTAGGGCTTCTTAGGGCTTCCTGATTGTAGTAGCCCTTGGAGGGCTTTGTGGCTATTTGTTGGGGAATTCGTGTGTGAGCCCCGGACCTAGTTAGGGCAGATTCTGAGCGGTTTAGGGCGCTTTGCTCCGGTTTTCACACGTTGTGACGCATTCCACGTGGGCTCGGGCGCGTGGCCATTTCTGCCCTGGCCCTTGCCTTTCAAGGCCCAAATTCCAAGAGCCCCGTGGTTTGCGTTATAACAGTGGTTATTGGTATTTTGTGATATTGGCATGAGAAGTCAGAATTGAGGTAAAAAAACTTCAAAGTTACAGATCGCCTAGAACGACTAACAGAAATAATTCATATTTTAGCTGAAAATATTTTTAAAATAAATTGGGTTAGACCTTTTTTGAATGGCTTTTATGAGTAGTGTAAGAGCCACAAAAATTTGCATACTATTTTGTAAGTCCTCAAAAAATACACAAAAAATGCAGTTTTTTAGCTATAAATTAGCCGTAAAAGTTTGAATCAACGTCAAAATTAGCTGAAATATTGCTATTCGCATTCGCAATGTCCGTGCCAAGTTTATGTTCGATCAAGTAACTTTTGAATTATTGCAAAAACTTCGAAAACGTAACTACCACCTTAAAGTTACAGTTAACTGATAACTTTGACTGATAGGTAACTTTAACTGAAATTAATCAGTTATAGGGCAAACTTTTAACAATTTATGTGCAGAATGTTATTAAATGTTATAGAATTTGCAAATGTGCAGAATTTTGAGGATGTTATTAAAAATGCACGTTTTTAAATATTTTCAGTTAACTGATTTAAATCAGTTTTTGGTGATAACTTCAGTTAAGTTACAGCTAAATTAAGGTGGTAGTGTCGCCGAAGCAGTTTTGCTCATAGGTTGCAAAAATAGAGCATTTTGCTTTGAAATTAGTACGTTCACTGAGAAACTAGTCCAACGCTGTATGATGTCTAATATTTACTGCCAGACGCTAGACTACCAATATTGACGAATATCTTTGGACCAATCGCCAGTTGTAAGCCACACATCACACAAAAGAGACGTAAAGCTCAGCAAAACAAGTAAGATATCAGACTGGCCAGCTTGTGAAGTACACTTAATTATTTGACGCAGATTTATTTACCACTAATAAGAGAAAATAAAAATGAAGGTATTTTTTCTTTTGATTTTAAAATAAGCGTCTAGATTTTTTACAATTTATCACTTTTGCTGTGAGTACTACACAATTTACGTACAGCTTCACAGCTGCAGAATAAACTTCGTGTGCATAAACTACAACATAAGTGCTTTTATTCTGTGTAAACAAATTAAACAAATAGATCGATAATTGTGATGAAATTATTGAATGTGAATAGCTTTGAATAGCTGATTCTTCCAACTTTGCGGCTTCATTGCAAGCTGTATCCTGCATTAATTTCGCTGAATCTTGGCAAAAAATTTTACCTTGACATATATTTCGAAATTATAGAAAAACTATTGCTAAAGTTTACTGAACAAGTTTTACAAACATGCAAAGTTGACTGCTTTTGCGACACTCACACTACCCAATTAACTGACTTTGTCTCAAAATTATGTAGTTAAAGTAAAAAATTTAACTGTTACGCAAAATGTAATCAGTTAAGTTATCAGTTAACTTTAACTGATTACTAAAATAAAAAACAATAAGTAATCAGTTACAGTGAACCGAAACAAACCTACTTGTGAGCTTTATGTCCGTTTGTCCGTATGCTCAAAAATTTTGGCAGGTTGGAACTGAATTTAACTTCGCCGGATATTCGGACAAATGAATTTGTGAATAGTAAACAACAAATCAAAAAATTCCAAAACAACAACAAAAATAACAACAGCAAATATGTATCCATTAATTTAAACCAGCGAAATATCAATTTATATTTCAACAGAGCTCCTAGTTCCGTTGAGCTCAACGGCCCGTTGAACTCAACGGCCCGTTGAGCTCAACGGAGCCGTTGAAAATTTTGGCCAAAATCAAAGACTTTAGAACGAAATAATAATAATCGCCTGATTTGAACGGAGGATTTTCAACGGCTCCGTTGAGCTCGACGGAGCAATAGATTTTTTATAAAATTGCTGGTGAATTTTCAACGGAGGCTTTATAAAATCCTATTTTATTTCAACAGCTCCGTTGAAATTTCCAGTGCATATTTTAGAATATAATGTCGGTGAAAATCAAAGACTTTAGAACAAATAGTAGTAGTCGCGTGATTTGAACGGAGGATTTTCAACGGCTCCGTTAAGCTCAACGGAGCGGTTGAAACTTTTATAAAATTGGCTGATTTTTCAACGGCACCGTTGAGCTCAACGGCGCCGTTGAGTTCAACGGGCCGTTGAAATTTTTATAAAATTGGGCCCAGAAGAGAAACCAAAATTTAAAAGTAATTTTAGAATTATTTTGTATTGAGGGATTGTATACGTAGTAAAAAGTACAAAAAATTCAATAAGTTAACCATTAGCACAAAATAGCGCCTAAATAGCGCAAATAGCACCCTCAGGTGCTGCAAGCGCTATCCAAAATTACTATATAATGGGAACAACTGTACCCTTCGGGATCGGTCTGTGAGGCCCCAAACTCTGCCCTAAATTAAATTTAAAAGCATACACTACACTCACACGCCGTAGGTAGTTAAGATGCCCTTGTTTTGGAGCTATACTCGTAGCCTGGTATAGTTTTAAAACAAGGAAGATGTGAATCTGGAAACCACCCTGTACTCGACCACCTTATGGGCAAACATAAGAAAAATATAATGGAAAATTAACACAAACATCAATAGGCCGGGGTAGTTCAGTTGGTGGGCCGTTATGCTAGAAAACTAGCGATGGGTGGTTCGAATCCCCCCTGGCCACTTTTATGGCGCATCTAGCGCCTTCGATAGCGCTTATAGCGCAAATTGCGCATACAGCAAATTTGATAGCGCTTATAGCGCAAATAGCGCATATAGCGCATAAAAAACTCTATACAGCACGCAATGCGCTATCGTTGTTTAGCACGCGCTACATGCGTTCCTTGATGCCTATTCACACGAGGGCGCATGAGCGGGCGCATGAGAGGGCGCATGAGCGGGCGCATGAGCGGGTGCATTCTATTTTCACACCGCATTATTTCACACAATGCACTAGGCAAGTGTGCGTGTGCGCCCGCTCATGCGCCCGCTCATGCGCCATGGCGTTCGCCATGGCGTACGCCATGCAATGCGCCATGGCGTGCGCCATGGCGTACGCCATGGAGCATGATGCGCCCTCGTGTGAATAGGCCTTTACCCCTTTTAGTCTGCATAAACAAATTACACAAACAGAATGATAATATGTACCTAGTGACGAAATGGTAAGGAACGCGTGTAAGCAAACACAACGATAGCGCATTGCGTGTTATAGCGCTTTTTTATGCGCTATATGCGCTATTTGCGCTATATGTGCTATTGAAGGTGCTATATGCGCTATAGCGCTTTTTGAAAGTGCAATTTACGCCATAAGCGCTATTGAAGATGCTATATGCGCTATCTGCGCCATAGCGCTTTTTTGAGAGTGCTATTTGCACAATTTGAGCTATAAGCGCTATCGAAGATGCTATATGCGCTACTTGCGCTATAGCGCTTTTTGGGAGAGCTATTTGCGCTATTCATGCTATAATCGCTATCGAATGTGCCATATGCGCTATTTTTATGCCGGCCTATTTTTCGTTCTGTTAATTTCCCTTTATATAGTGATGGTAATTTTGGATAGCGCTTTTGCGGCCATAAATGCCACAAGAATCTCGGTCTGACGGACGTGTATAAAGTGGGTTAGCAGAGAAACTGAACATAAAAGAATACACATTCTTGAGTTTTGACAGTAAGCAAAGGAACCAAAATAAGTGCGCAATGACGCAATAAGTGGCGCAATAAGCAAGCAATGACGTTTGAACCAAAATAAGTGATAGTTTTTTATTTAAAATGATTTCTAGTTTTTATTTTATTATTATTTATTTTACTATTATTTATTTATTACAAGACTAGTGCGTCTAGTTTAGACTAGTTCGACAACATACATAAATTTCATGGCATTTGATTGTTAATCTTACTAATTTTTAAAAAAATTCAGTTAAAATTTACATGTAGATTTCATCTAATATGGGCTGATTATAGTTAGTCACGAAGGGTCAATTTTAAAAGACGTCCAGCGGACGATAGGAATAACGAACAAACATGACACTTACATCAATCGTCTTGATTTAAGGAGCGCTTTGAAATGAGGGGTCACATGACCTTGTCACGTGAGCATACCCTGAGATTTATATTTCGGGTTAACCTGAAGCGCTATGTAGTCATGTGACCCCTCTTTTGAAAGCCCTGCTTGCCAGCAATCCAATGATGCTGTTCGTTAGTCTGTCCGAGTTTTTAAAGGCCAGTTATGGCGCCTTAAAGGACATGAGAAAAATGAACACATTTCGTACTTTAGTAATTACGATTTTTAATTATGACAAAAGTGTTCAAGTGTTCTATGCTGCGAAAACCTTAAAATCCTCATAACTTTTGTTATGGGGGTCGCAGCTACTTGGGAATTTCACCATTCAATCGGTGAGACAATACGCTTTAAAATGAAGGGTCACATGATCTGCTTATCATTATCATTATTACTAGGTTAAGATATTGTAATTATTTATTTTTATTTTTATTTTAATGAATTTTATTTCATGATTAAATTTAGTTTCTGCTAATGAAGTTTATATTTTGTTTTTGCTGAATTTTTTTGTTTTGTTTTATGTTTTGTTTGCTTGTAATTGGCAGAGTGGCAAGAAGTACCCAGGCGGACCAGCAAAGAGGTGCCAATGATGTTAATTTGACGATGCGTGGAGCGCGGATCTGACAGTGAACGGACTATTATAGTTTTTTGAAGCTCTGTGGGTACCTCGGGTGCGGGGGCTTAAGAACGAAGTGCGGTGTTGAGTCGAGTCGAACGAGTCCACGATCAAATCACTAACTCATGATGGCAGCATTAAAACAATGGCTGGAGCCGCAGCTGGGCAAGAAGAACCGCCCCTGAAAAAACAATTGAACAATCCTTTGCTAATTTTTTCTCGTTTCTGTGATTTTGGTGGCGATTGTCCATGCACAGTTTGTCTAAAGCCAATTTGAGGAACATTTTTTTGTAAATTATCTTATCTAAACCTATAAGTAGTGTAAAACAGTTTATAACTGATATAAATCTATAAATAGTTTAAAACAGTTGTAAACTGATCTAAAGTTATAACGTGTTTATAACTGTTATTATAACTGATCTAAAGTTTATAAAACTGATTTAAAGCTATAACTAACTTAAAACAGTTTATTTATCTAATTTGAATCTTTAACTAGTTTAAAACAGCTTATATAACTGCTCTATAGCGCTACATTTAATTTAAAACTGTTATTATAACTCATCTAAAGCTATGACTGGTTTAAAACAGCTGTAAAAGCGGATATAGAGCTATAAATGGTGTAAAACAGTTTATATAACTGTTCTAAAGCTATAAATAGTTTAAAACAGTTATTATAACTGATCTAAAGCTACAACTAGTCTCAAACAGTTTATTTATCTGATCTAAATCAATGACTAGTTTAAAAAAGTTTATAAAACTGATCTAGAGCTATAACTAATTAAAACAGTTCATTTATGTGATCTAAATCTATAAATAGTTTAGAAACAGTTTATTTATTTAATTTAAGGCTATAACTACTATAAAACAGTTTATAAAACTGATCTAAAGCTATAACTAGTTTAAAACAGTTGTTATAACTGATCTAAAGTTGTAACTTGTTATAACAGTTATAACTGATCTAAAGCTACAACTAGCTCAAAACAGTTTATACAACTGATCTAAAGCTATAACTAGTGTAAAATTGTTTAAATAACTGATCTGAAGCTATAACTCGTTTAAAACACATTTATCTGATCTAAAGCTATAAAGCTAATCTAAAACAGTGCAACAGTTTTAAAGCTAAAATTTTGATTAAAGAAATTTTAAGAAAAGAAAAGAAATTAAGTTTAAATTTTAAATTTTAAGGAAGTCTTCCCCTTCCAAATATTACTTCAGCAGAAACATTTTCAAAATTTTGTCTATTTGGGGTTCCGCGTGTTTGCTTCACGTACATACATCCATAACATACCTGACTCACTAAACTTGTAATAATAAATAACCTAGAAGGAAAAAAATCAGGCATGTTAATAAAGTATAAAATGAAACTATTGCGATACATTTGCATAAGACTGACTCGAAATGGGTGGCACAGGCTCATTTGCATACTTTCATTTGCCTAATAGAAGACATAACTAATTGCAAGAAAACACTGCAGTTGTTACGTGGCGGTTTGCTGCGTATATGCAATGTTAAGTGACCTCTATGAACATAGAAATAGCATACTGCACTTTTCGTTGAAATGTACTCTTTATGATGATCTGAGAAATTAACTTCTACAACCGGATTTTGATGCGGTATCTATACATGATTATAAGCAGAAGTCTTCGACTTTGATGTCAACTCAAGATAACTTACTAGTTCAGCGTTTAGCTAAATTTATTTGCCTAGCATTTCAGGTACGACGAAATGTAACAATATAGTCTGTCACTAATATTTTACATTTTATGTGTATTGTGTCTGTTTTGATAAACACGCGTTGAAACTTTTGTATGTCCTATTTGCATATTATGTTCCTAAACGGAATGTTATGCATGTGCTTTTTCTTTATTAAACATTAAACATAGCTCCGTGCAGTACATCTTGCGACAAGTTGCAGCGAAATGTGCATAGCGTGTGGTATGTAGACGGAATATATTATTTCATGTATTGGCTAACAATGCCACTCCGAAATCATCGTAACAAGCCAAAAATGCGGCAAAAGCTTTCAGTAAGCATCAAGCATCTACTCTTACCTACATTGGCGAGAGGCCATCGTAAACCTGATGACCCGGCTACAGTAAATGTATTTACTTGATTCATCAAAAAAATGCACCTTCTTTACAGCCACTTGAACTACAAAATCCAAATCAAAGCTTTTGGCAATTAAAAGGTGCGTTAGGAAAGGAAATTCAATAACTAAAGCTGATTTTTTCAGACGAAACGATAACTTGTAGTAAAGCATCACAACTATAGCATTGGTGTGGTCGCTTGGTTAGTTTGGTAGTTTCGAAACCATACAGTTACAGGCTCGAATCCTAGTGGATCACTTTTTGTCACACTTTGGCATTTTCAAATTGCGTTTGTAACAGCCACGAAAGTAACAACTCCGGTTCACTTGGGTGTGCACAATGACAATAAAATGTACTTGGGACCAAAAACATTTTCAGATTGTTGATTTGTTATGTACAATAAGAACAAAAGAGCATAAAAACATGTTTCGGCTTAACGCACTATGACCCATGTTGTTAATTTTATTTTCTGTAAGAACTAGGCAGCACCACTTCTTGGCACACTATATAGTGGTACATTTTCTTTACAAGGGTACAAGGGTAAGTTCTTTGAATCACAATTCAAAAATTTTAAAATTCAATAAATTTGTGGTGCTTAGTGTTGCATTATTCACATACACTAGCATAACAAAATACATTTAGAGAGTAAACAAGAAGTTCAAATGATGAGCGTATAAAAAAATTATTAATTTGTTGGTTTGCAATTATTTTGTCCCGTTTTTGGTTCCGTTCCCGTGTTTAAACTGGTTCCTGTGGAACTCTCCAAGCAGAATCTGAAGCCAGTAAAGTTGACTTTAAAATCACTGTGTTACTAAATGGTTCATTGTTGTAAAGTGTTTTTGTTTTATTTAAAAATCTTATTGCCTTCCTTTAGGTGAAATGAAAATGAAATTGGTGAAAATTGGATTCCTAGCATTGCTTTTGATTCTGCTTGTAAAAAATGCAACCGGTTTTTGGATGTATTGGCAACCCTTCTATTGCTGCTGTAGTGACCCCATGTGCCCCCGAAACGTGTGTGGGTATTGTGGGCTTTGGGGAAAGTGAAATAAAGAAAAAAAGAAAAGAAATAAAAAAAGATGTTACAGTATAAAGCTGACGGCGCAGTAAATTTGAAGTTAAATCGACATTAAAGTGTAAAAACAATAAAAATATAGATTAATATAAGCTGTACAATTGATTTTAGTGACTGCATGCACGGTAGATGCTTTGACAATAAGTTCTGATATAAAACTATGAAGTAGAGCTCTGCATTTTCTTAAGCAAAAATGCAAAATGAATAAACTGTGTTGAAGAATTAAAATTTATAATCGACGTTTGGGCAAGGAAACGAAAAAGAAAAGTTCTAATCTGCGTTGGGCAAAAAAAGAAATAGTTAAAAGTAACAGTCGGTGTTTGGGCAGGAAAACAAGAAGTTATAATCTCCGTTAGGCAAAAAATGATAAATGCTTGATAAATGCCTATCGGTAATGCCTGATAAATGCCTATAAATGATAAATAAATAAAATGCCCATGCTTAA
Organism: Trissonchulus sp. WLG1_4; assembly: GCA_030248245.1. Taxonomy (NCBI): domain Eukaryota; kingdom Metazoa; phylum Nematoda; class Enoplea; order Enoplida; family Ironidae; genus Trissonchulus; species Trissonchulus sp. WLG1_4. The sequence continues at coordinate 18,434 of JASANF010019742.1, forward strand.
ACTGGAAGTAACTAATCTTCAATCAAATATTTGGATTAGTATGTACGCACATAAGTACAACGTTAATTGGGATGGGTGGTCAACTTTGAGTAATTTTTTCAGTGTTTTCAAAAGTGTTATACAGTCGTTGAAAATATTTGTCGACCTGTGCGCTATCATTGAGATTACCTAAGCTCGAAGTCGAAACCAAAGTTGAAACCAAAATGAAGAAGTCCGTAAGGCTCAATTCATTTGATTGGGTCCGCAATAAAACCTCCGCGTTTTCCGATAAATAATGGGTCCGCAATGAAACCCCCCCGTTTTCCGGTAGTAAACAACGGGTCAGCAATAAAAGCCCCCCTTTTTCCCGCGAATATGGGATCTGCAATGAAACGCCCTCGTTTTGTGAATATGGGGTCGGGTATAAGCGCACCGCGTTTCTTTAAGCTCAAACTGTCTGCGTCTGCGTCAACCAACAGCACACTGGTTACTGAGCTCTGAAACTGACACAAAACATAATGGCCGGTACTCACAAAAAGATGTTGATTATTTCGTAATTTCGGCGGCTAAACGGACATACGGCTGTAGTATGAATCGGGCCTAAGCCTGAGCTAAGAATGCTAAGACTAAGAAGACAACAAAAAACTCAAATAATAACCGCATTATATGTTTTCTCTTGAAATTTATAAAATATAAAAATTTAGAAAATAGATAAATTTTATCTTGCGTCAATTTAGATTTTATAAACTTACTACTGCGTAGAAATATAGCTTCGGGCAATATCAAAGACAGCCGTATATTTTCATTTGCTCTGGCAGGGCTAGGTAGGTTACTGAGGCACCCAGCATATATTTTTTAGAAGTACAGAAATCTAGCTTGTAAAGCTTTTTTTTGTCAGGTCGCGAACCTACTGGCTTCTTTTTTTTGTTTTTGTCTTGCATTTTTTGTTTTGTTGTCATTTATTGTTTTATCCTATTTTGTAAACTTTTTTCTCTTTGAAGTCTGCTTTCTATATTTTGTGAGCGTTACAGCAGTCCTTTTGGAAAACTTTTCGCCAACACAACAGTTTACTAAAAGTCTGAAGTAACAAAAAGTGTTGAATACTGAGAGAAAACAGGGGATTGATTTTAACATTTGATTGATGAAACAAACATTTGATTTTAGCAGTTACTGATTTAGATTTGGAGGATACGAATAGCATGGTGTGACTACAACACTGACGAAAACTGATAAGTTCTAAATTTTCAATGTCTGCTTTTTACTGTTTTCTCAAAGTTTTCAAGTTTAATAGTTTTTTTTCAAATTATCATTGAAATTCTCTTAGTATTTTAGCACCATGTCAATCATGCAAAAATATAGCTATAAAACAAGATTTCCTTCCCGCCCCGGGCCCCAATCTCAATGATAGCGCACAGGTCGACAAATATTTTCAACGACTGTATAACACTTTTGAAAACACTGAAAAAATTACTCAAAGTTGACCACCCATCCCAATTAACGTTGTACTTATGTGCGTACATACTAATCCAAATATTTGATTGAAGATTAGTTACTTCCAGTTTAAGCATGGGCATTTTATTTATTTATCATTTATAGGCATTTATCAGGCATTACCGATAGGCATTTATCGAGCAGTTATCATTTTTTGCCTAACGGAGATTACAACTTCTTGTTTTCCTGCCCAAACACCGACTGTTTACTTTTAACTATTTTTTTTTTTGCCAATCGCAGGATTAGAACTTTTTCTTTTTCGTTTCCTTGCCCAAACGTAGGATATAAATTTTAATTTTTCAACACAGTTTATTCATTTTTGCATTTTTGCTTAAGAAAATGCAGATCTCTATTTCATAGTTTTATATCAGAACTTATTGTCAAACCATCTACCGTGCATGCCAGTCACTAAAATTCAAGAACGACTGTACAGCTTATATTAATCTATATTTTTATTGTTTTTACACTTTAATGTCGATTTAACTTCAAAAATTTACTGCGCCGTCAGCTTTATACTGTAACATCTTTTTTTATTTCTTTTCTTTTTCTTTATTTCACTTTCCCCAAACCCCACAATATCCACACACGTTTCGGGGGCACATGGGGTCACTACAGCAGCAATAGAAGGGTTGCAAATACATTCCAAAAACCGGTTTAATTTTTTTTCAGCAGAATCAAAAGCAATGCTAGGAATCCAGTTTTCACCAATTTCATTTTCATTTCA
>JASANF010019743.1:0-17690 GCA_030248245.1 Trissonchulus sp. WLG1_4
TACACATTTTATGATAGTACAAAATTACTCACCCTTGGTTCCAATATACTTTCCACTGCTTGGTTGATGTTCGTCTCATAAACGTGAGATTTAGTAGCTCTTCCCAATGCGCAGCCAGCCATATTTTGGCCAACGGACCTTTTTTACTCATAACAAACTGAGCGTAAAACATTGCTTCTGACAAATCTAAATAGCAAAAAATGCATTAAAGCGCGCTGATTAAAACCCTCATTTTCATATTTCGTCATGAAGGTTTATTCGCTTCATGCATGATGGTAAAACCCTTTCAGCCCAGAAAAGTCACATCAAGATTGAACCAATGAAGTATGCAACACATTTCCGGCAACCATGAAGTTCATAATGGCTGATTAGTTCGCGCAAATAGGTGCAGAAAGCACTAACGTGTCGCAGGGCGATTGCTATTCTGACGCATGCTTTGTCCGTTGTCACTTAACAAGCTAAGGTTTCCTATTCGGCTGCAAACTTGTCCTCGGAGTTTAACAAGCTCATTAGCATTTTTCCGCTTCCCTTCTCTATTGTACCCACACTGCTGCCCTTGGTTTAAAGGTCCAGGTTAAATACAAGACCAGTTACTAACAAAGTTGCAGGGGTGTAGAGGCAGCAGCCAATTGAGAGACGTGCCGGGAAAATTTTTCCGGCCGAACGACAAAAAAATTACCCTTGTTGACTACATATATATATATTTCTTTAGGTTTGACCCAAAGGGGATTTCACTGATTTCAGATCCCTGAACAATACAGGTAACGGGGTCAAAACTTTGGGGGGGGGGCTCGCGTCTTTGGCCAAATTTTGAACCCCTGTACCTACCAAAAATACCCTAAATTTTACAAGAGTTTGTAAAACTGTCTCAAAAAAGTGCCATTTTTATTAAATTTTGCCCACATTTTCGGGACCCTCTCCCTAGCGCCTCGATTTTGGAGGCTCCCATCCCTCCCTCATATACATGTATGTCCTGGAAATTGGACTTTATATAAATGTGTATGTCCAAACTTGGACTTTTTGTCGGAAAAATAAACGAAAATAGCCATTGGGGAAGGGTTTAGGACATACATGTATATGATGGAGGGATGGGAGCCTCCAAAATCGAGGGGCTAGGGAGAGGGTCCCGGAAATGTGGGCAAAATTTAATAAAAATGGCACTTTTTTTGAGACAATTTCACAAACTCTTGCAAAATTTAGGGTATTTTTGGTCGGTTACAGGGGTTCAAAATTTGGCCGGAGAGGCGAGCCCCCCCCTTAGTTTTGACCCCGTTACATGTATGGTTCAGGGGTCTGAAATCAGCGAAATCCCCTTTGGGTCAAACCTAAAGAAATAGTCAACAAGGTATAGCAGGCGGGGAAAAAACCCACCCCATTTTTGGGGGAAAAAACCCCACCCCAGTTCTGGAACTTGGGTATATACGTGGTACAGGTCTGAAAATTTGCCAGCGTATAGTACAGTCCCTGTAGGCAAACGTATGTAAGCGGTATCCTTATCCAAAAGGTGTCTCGCTGGTATTTTTTATGAGTCAAAAATTGGAATTTCTCAACACCAAGAGATGCGAGCTCAAATGTAAAAACACTTTTACAGAGGACTACCCTTCCTCTATTCATGACCGCAGTGGCCGGTCCCTCCTTCTTTCGTACGAGGGGGGCATGACCGAAATGAGACGGGGTAAAAAAAACCCACGTGGGGGAAAAACCCACTTTTTGAAAATGGTCTGGTGATGTCGAAAAACCTAGTAGCTACTCCAAAAGACTCATGGTAGTGCAAAAAGACGTTTATTATTAGCACAAATGCGCAAACTGACACTTTCTCGGTCAAATTCTGAAATACTGGCCTAACAGTCGGACTTTGTCATTTTGAGGTCATTTTGGGGTGGAAAGTAGTATTTTCTGGTACCATTGCCCAGTGGCGTACCCAGAAAAAAATTTCGGGGGGGTAATGAGTTTTCGATTTTTTGTAATGGGTTAAAATGCACTTTTTAGCAATTTTAACACTCATAAAACGCCTTACAAACGCAAGACTACTAAACTGTAAGGTTGCAGGGGTCTGGGGGCGGCAGCCCCCAGAAAAAAATTGGGAACATTTTTGATTTTCAGGCCAAATTTAGTCAATTGGAGGCGTATCAGAAAATATTTTCGGCCGGATCATAAAAACCAAAGGACACAAGGTCGCAGGGGTCTGGGGGCGGCAGCCCCCAGAAAAGAATGGCGATTTTCCCAATTTTTAGACCGAATTTGGTCAACTGGAGACGTATCAGAAATTTTTTTCCGACAGAATTTAATACCAAAGATGGCAGCGTCATATCAGTGTATTTCACAAGTAAATGTAGCATAATATACTCGTGTCGTGTAGACATGCATATGCAGCATAATGTACTTGTGTATACATGCATAGGCTTTGATGAAAAACAATAACAAGGTGAGTCAGCCATAGAGTGGCAGGGGTCTGGGGGCGGCAGCCCCCAGAAAAAAAATTGGGAAATGTTTTGATTTTTAGGCCAAATCTAGTCAATTGGAGACGTATCAGAAAATTTTTCCGGCCGGACCATGAAAACCAAAGGGGGAACCCTTGTGTAAAAAATCACTGGGAAAAAATTTCGGGGGAGGAGGCGAATTCCCCCCATCCCCCCCTGGGTACGCCCTTGCTATTGCCAGTTTTTTGTATGTTTTTTGTTTTAACCTATTAATTTCTCTTGTTTATACGCCAAATAACCGAATGAAAGTAAAATACATATGCCCGTCACGACCAGTCACACCCACTCACGGTACACCCCACAGAGGGTCGATGGCGTGAAAAGTAGCCATAAAGTGCAAATTTTGCATGCATTTGAAGTGTTATCGCAACTTTTTAGTTGTTTTCAACGTTTACAGGCGAAATTAAGGTGTTCTGTTTTCAAATCTGAAAATTCAAAATTTTATAATGGGCTGCGAAGGGCAGTTTTCAAACTTGTGTCCCTGGGGCCCCATTGCAAATCTGCGTATAGTATTGGTATCAGGGGCCTCTACTTCTCCTAATACGTGCCATAGCGTTGAAAAACTACCGCTAACACACTTTTCGGGTGATTTATGGGGTGGGTTTTTTTCCCCCACATGGGTTTTTTTCCCCCAAATGGTTTTTCCCCCGGCAAGTTTTTGGCTTCCCGCCAAAAAACGGTAAGAGATAGCGAAATGAAACCGGTCTCAGCGTTTACAGCAAGGTATATAGGCCTACGACAGATTTGTTTGGTTTCCCGTGAAAACGTATATATAGTCTATGAGCTACATGACGAAATATGAAAATGCGGGTTTTTTCCCCCGCCTGCTATATGGGTAGAATAGAGAAGGGAAGCGGAAAAACGCTAATGAGATTGTTAAACTCCGAGGACAAGTTTGCAGCCGAATAGCAAACCTTAGCTTGTTAAATGAAACGGACAAGACATGCGTCAGAATAGCAATCGCCCTGCGACACGTTAGTGCTTTCTGCACCTATTCGCGCGAACTAATCAGCCATTATCATGAACTTCACGGTTGCCGGAAATGTGTTGCATACTTCATTGGTTCAATCTTGCTGTGACTTTTTAAGCCATATCTCAGAGAAATATATAAGCCTAAGCCCCAAACTAAGGCTAAGCCCTAAGCCCAAGCCTAAATTAAGGCCAAGTTTAGAAATTTGGAAAAATTTTTCGAATAGGACGGGGTCGGGGTGTCCTTGTTTTGATTCTGAAAAACTGTAAACATATTTCTACTCTATTTAAAAACGTTTTGAACGCAAAAAACACGGGTTTCCGAAAAAATTGCGAATACGTCCCTCACGGAGGGTTCAGTTTTTGGGGGATCGTATCTCAGAAAATCCAAAAAATAAAATAGGGGTTTTTGACGCAAAAACGCTTCCCCCAAGCTACTCTACTCAAAAAATAGGTCCACTATTCTCCCCTTCCCCAACTGCATTTAGCCCAAAATCTGAACCCTCAGTGAGGGACGATTTCGCAAACGTTTTTTTCGGAAACGGAACGGAAACCCGTGTTTTCTTCGTTCTAAACGTGTTAAAACATGTAAAAAATCAGAGTTTAAAATACAAAATCAAAATTTAGATGTTAAAACATCTAAACGTGTAAAAAATGGAGTCGGAATAATGTTTACAATTTTTTAGAATCAAAACGAAAGGGACGTTGACCCCGTTCCTTCCGAAAGTTTGGCCATATTCACCAGAATCGTCCAATTTTTGACCAAATTCAAACTGGGCCTCAAAGTAGGCTTGGGCTTAGGTTTAGGCTCAGAGCTTAGGCTTAGTATGGGGCTTAGGCTTAGAGTCAGGTTCGGGCTTAGGTACTAAAAAATCTCGAAATTTTCAGGAAAAATTCTACCAGCTTAGCCTAGAAAATCCCGCCAGCTAAGCCCAGACGAGGCCCTAAAACATCATAACGCACTCAAAACTATCCCAAAACAAAGTTTATAGCCATTTTTGGTTTCAACCTTTGGCCTACGTTCACTTCCCAAAACAGTGAAAATGCAATTTTCTGGTTAAATGCAGTTGGGGGGGAAATAAATAGCGGACCTATTTTTTGAGTAGAGTAGAGCACCTTGGGGGATGCATTTTTGCTTCAAGAAACCCTATTTCATTTTTTGGATTTTCTGAGATATGACCCTCCGGAATCTGAACCCTCAGTGAGGCACGTTTTCGCAATTTTTTTCGGAAACCCGTGTTTTCTCCGTTCAAAACGTGTTTAAATGGAGTCGGAATGACGTTTTTTAGAATCAAAACAAAGGCACGTTGACCCCGTTCCTTTCGAAAAATTGGCCAAATTCACCAGAATCCCTCAATTTTTGGTCAAATTCAAACTGGGCCTCAATTTAGGCTTAGGGCTTAGGCTTAGTATGGGGCTTAGGCTTAGTATCAGGCTTAGACAAGACAAGACAAGACAAGACAAAATTTTATTCGGCCATGTACCAAAAATGATGTAAAGAGCAAGGATATAACAAGCTACTGGTATACACCCTACTTACAACACAAAAAAACACAGTGTAATACAAAATGAGATCCTTACATACATATATATGTAGCAGTGGAATAGAAGGTGCAGTGAACTACGTAATACGGGAAATTACAGTACACGATAAAATGTCAGCGCAAAAACAAAAGGATCAGTCAGGTCATAGGTGCAGTATTACTAAAAAATTAAGAAAAAAAAAGATTCAAAGTAAAAAGCAAAGGTGCTAGCCAATATATATATCCAGTAACCCATACAAAACTAGAAGAATTTATAGATAAAATAGTTGCGTTAAACAGGAATATAATAGGTACAGAAAAGTGACAGCAATATAGTGGTGCGGGAAAAAAAACCCTATTTTCAACTTTTCGGGTCGTCCTGTGCTCCACATAAATCGGATCCATTAATGCTCGTGGCTGTTATAACGGCCATCTTTCGCCTAACTGTTGCACTAATAAAATGGATTGTAACCACTCACGTTTCTGAGTAATGAGTCTCGAAACCTCCGGGAAAAAAACCCTTAGGCTTAGGCTCAGGTTTAGAATAGGGTTTTTATTACAAAAAATGCTTCCATTGAGGTGCTCTACACAAAAAAATAGGTCCACTATTCACTCCCCCCAACTGCACTTGATCCCAATTTTCAAGGGGTCATAAGATCAGAAAATACAAATTTATGGATAGGGGTTCGATTACAAAAAAGTGCTTTACGCCCAAAAATATTCCACTATTCCCCACCCTGAAACACAGGAAAACCGGTGATCTGAATTTTCTCTATAACACCGTCTTACACTTACCGGAGGTAATTGGAAGCTTTTTATAGACATTTTGTAGCGTTTTCGGACAATTTAATTGAGAATTGGGATGTATAAATTTTGTCCGAAAAATCTGTGTTTTCAAAAATTAAAAAAATTTATTTAAGACAAAATTTAGACAAAATTCGGACATTTTTAATGTCTCAATTTTCTGTGAAAACCCTTTAAAAATGATTCCTTGAAATTGAGATAAATTTAAGACAATTTAAAAGAAAATTAAGATGTCCTAATAAACTCCTAAAGTCATCTTAACTTTACGCCATTTCTGTCTAACAGGTTTTATAGGCTTTTATAGAAAAACAAGGCATCTTAAAAATGTCCGAATTTTGTCCGAATTTTGTCTTAAATAAATTCCAATTTTTGAGAAGTTTCAGATTTTTCGGACAAAATTTAGACATCCGAATAACCAATTAAACTGTCCGAAAACGCTACGAAATATGTATAAAAAGCTCCTATTAACCACGGAAATACCTCCGAAGTGTAAGACGGTGATTTAGAGAAAATTCGGATCACCGGTTTTCCTGTGAAATCCCTTAAAAACAAATGCTTACATGTTGAATCTTGAATCCCCCCGTTCAAATTACATAAGAAAACGTGTGTATAAAAAGAACAAAAAGTGTGCATAAAAAGGACAAAAGAAAACGTGTGTATAAAAAGAACAAAGAAAAATAACATTGCCGTATGTGAATTTCTGCCACCCCTGTATCTAAAAGTTCACTTTTTAAATAGCTTTCGGTCGCTCCAAGCCGAACAGCTGAAATTTGATTTTTTGAAAAAGAAAAAATTTTGCACAAAAATCAAGCCATGAGCCGAAACTAAACAAGCCAGACTACGAAAACCTATCTCACAACAATGACTGGGGTGTGGGTAAAATCCGGCCCCGGCCCCGGATCCGGACCCGGCTCCGACTTTCAATGGGTAAAATCCGGCCCCGGCCCAGTCCTTAGCACTGGCTTATCATTTTGAATAAAAATTTAAAAAAAATTTATCTCAATAGTTGCTTCGATTGCTGTCGCAACACCTTTTTTAAGCTTCTAATGGAAATTTCGTTTTTCTTCTCTGAAGCTTATGCACATGCCAGCGCGCGTATGCAAAACAAAGGCCCGTATTCACATACTAAGTGTTATTCACAAACAAACGCTAAGCGTTTGCTAAGCGCTAAGCGCTTAAGTATGTTTAGCATGGTAAAAGTTCAAGTTTGTGAATAACACTTAGCGCTTATAAGCGCTAACACTAAGTGTAAACACTAAGTTTAAGCGTTACACTTAGTATGTGAATACGGGCCAAATTTTCAAACATTTTTTTAAAATGCTAAGCCAGTGGCAGGTGCGGGGCCGGGTTTTACCCATTGAAAGTCGGGGCCGGATTTTACTCACACCCCAATGACTGTGGGTAAACATATCGTTAAATATGCTTATAGGTATGCATAAACAAGTTTGCTACTCCCACAGAAACATAAAATTGTGCAATTGCACCATTGTAAGGCCGTGTTTACATTGAGCCCTTTTTCAGCTGCTCGAGCAGCTGAAAAAAAGCTCGAGCAGCTGAAAATCGCTCGAGCAGCTGAAAAAAATCAGATAAGTATGGCTGTCACTATAGACTAGCTGCTCCGTCGTCACGACAACGCTGCAGTTCCAGATTTTTTTCAGCTGCTCCAGCTTTTTTTCGCCGTTTTCGGCTTATTCGAGCAGCTGAAAAAAAGGTGCAGCTTTTTTATCGTTTCCGGCTTTTTTCAGCTGCTCGAGCAGCTAAGAAAACGCTCAATGTAAACACGGCCTAAGCAGTAAACTTTTATGGTGTGAAAACGTAATAACCAAAAAAAATTCAAGTAATGATAACTTCGACTTGACAGAAAAGTGGCTGAAAAGTCACGGAAAAATAACGAAACTATTACAGAAAGGGCGGAAAAACAGCACAAAAAGAACGGAGATATGACAGAATATAAGACGAAAACTGACTGATATATGTATGACGGAAAAGTAACAGAAACTGAGCTGAAAAATACATATGTAGCTGAAACACAGGAAAACCAGTAATCCGAATTTTCTCTAAATCACCGTCTTACACTTCGGAGGCATTTCGGAGGTACAGTACTGTGCAAAAAAAAGTTCCTGTTTGTCGGCGTACGACGAGCTTCGTCGTTCGCTTAAAGTGACGAACGGTGGCCGGAAAGTGACGAACAAAAAAATTTTTCAAAAATTTCTTAAAAAGTGCTCCAAAACAGATTTTCAGTGTAAAAAAGTGAAAAATTGAAAATTTTTTGTTCGTAACTTTCCGGCCACCGTTCGTCACTTTTCGCGAACGACGAAGCTCGTCGTACGCCGACGAACAAGGAACTTTTTTGCACAGTACTGTACTTACTAGGAGCTTTTTGTACATATTTCGTAGCGTTTTCGGACAGTTTAATTGGTTATTCGGATGTTTAAATTTTGTCCGAAAAATCTGTGAAACTATTCTCAAAAATTAGAATTTATTTAAGACAAAATTCAAACAAAATTCGGACATTTATAACCCTTTCATGCCTGGACGGGCCATATGGCACCAACGGTATGAATACCCTATCCGGGTTTATAAAACTTGTGCAGTTTGTTCCAAGCAGCTAATCCTCAAACCTTTTTTTTACCAATCGTAGATCTTTGTATTCAGCAGCCAAATTTTACTTCTACTGCGATACAACAAAACCTATGCTTAGTTAAGCAATGTGAAAATTTGACTTTTTTTCATCCCAAAAGTAGTATTTATTTTATGGCCACATTATGGTAATTAATCGCAACTCTGGCAGCAAGCTTTTTGTGCATCAGATACAGCGGATATTGTAGTTTATTTCTGGTATTCAACTATGGAAAGCGCACGGTTGCTGTGTTAAACTCCAAAACAAATAATCGAAGCAGGCGCAAATCCACAAACTCCACCAGCGCAAACCAAAAACCCAACCACCCCCCCCCACTACATTTAAGTAGTTTTATTGTGAAACTGCAAAGATGAAATTTGTATGCACTGCAAAGATGATTTGTATGGCACGTGCTAAAAGTAGACCAATTTGGCTTTTTTGAGCCCTTTCAGATCTGGCCACTTTTTGAAGAGTTTAAAGAACAAAAACATGCAAAAAATGGAAAAAATATTTAAAAGAGAATTATCTAGAGCCAAAATGCACTATTTTATGATTTGTCAATTAATCAATCGAACACATAAATATGGTTTCGAACATAACGTTTCGAATATATCGAACACATAAATACGGTTTCAAAGTAAAAAGTGTCTATTCACACTCAACTTTCGAGTTCTATATCTGGGCAAAAATATAAGCAGTTTAAAAAATTTTCATTTTGGGTCTAGAAAATTTGCAAAAGTTTATTCATGTTCATTTTTGTGTTTATGCGCTGCGCATTCGCTTAGAAAAGTGGCCAAAACTGTCAAATTTCCATTCTTCTGTTGTGTAGTTTGGCTTGTTGGCGTGGCTTGCTCGTAAAAATTATTCACATGATCCTGCTAACTTCATTTGCCACGTTCTGTATATGAATCAAGTTTTGACATACTTTATATTCAAAAAGTACAGTTTGAATCAACTATTTTTTTTCAAAAATTTGAAAAACACTGCACATTCGTTAGTATCACCTTAATTTTGTTTGAAATTGCCTTAAGGGGGCGCTCCGGGAATCAAGGATTTGGGCCGTATTTTTTAAAAACAGCCAAAATGACCTATCATTCTTGAAGAAAAGTTGCCCAAAATACTATTTCTGATGTTTTGACGAGCATATCTCCATAGCAAAAAATTTGGAAAAAAATGGACAATTTACTGATTTTATTCGACTTTCACACAAATTTAGCAAGTAAGCCAGTGCATCAACGCTTTTTGAAGTCTTCCAAACAGTCGATACGTAAATTTTATTAGTCGTAATGAAAAATTAAAACAATTTTATTGCGTTCTGTGCAAAAAAATCGCACAAGAAACCATTTTCCGAAGCAGCAGACTCAAATATAGGCAGTGTGAATACAAAACCAATTTTTCGGCATTGAATGTTGGTAAGATATTTATCTACAAAATTTTGCACAATTATAGTCTTAGGCTCTGCGCAGTTGAACAATTTTTTAGTTTTTTTTAAAATAAAGCTTAGAAATTTTTTTATATGAATTTTATTGCTCAGAGTTCGACTTCGAAAACACATAATGACATTTTTTATCCAAATCCGACATAAATATTAAAAACCAAAATAATGTTCAACTAGAGAAGCACATAAGCTACATTTTGATATATAAAGTGTGACTATACGCAAAGTATAAGCAGAGTTATCGTTTGCCGAAAATTCACTCACGTTTGGTGCTCTGGAAGTCACGTGACATGATCACGTCATTTGAAATTTTGCTTCCAGTGTTCTTTTGTGCCATACTACATATATGTATAGTAAAGTTTGACATTTGCCAACTTTTTTTGCCAATTTTTGATGTAGCGATCGAGCCGAAAAAAAAAAAAAAAAAAACAAAAAAAAAAACAAAACAAACAACACAAAACAAAAACCCATAAAATTCGCTAAAGTGCTATCAGATCTCTCAAGCTTTTCAAAAATACTTGCCTGGTGTGTGTCTTGGTTGCGCTTAAGAAAAGACTTCGTATCAGCAAGAAAAAAAAAATTATATCAATTTGATTTATTGGAAGTTCTCGGAGCGCCCCCTTAAGGTGGCGCTCCGAATAACTGACTTTGGGCAGTAAAAGTTTTCAGTCACGTTTTCAGGTATTTTTTATTGAAGAAAGGTTGTCCAGCATTAAATTAGCTTTCGAATGATAAACATAACATGTATTTTTGCTGAAATTATTTTTTTGACCTGAATTTTAATATAGAAAAATCATCAAATCGATTTCGCAAAAAAATGTATATGGCTCTTGTTACTTTCCACAGTGGTTTTCTGTAGCGAATCGGTGACTGCAACTTTTTAAAAAGTCGTTTGAGTATGAAAACCATTCTAAAAAAATTTAAAAAAACCCAGAGCGACAATGACAAAAAAACAATATTTTTAATTCTAATTTTTAGTTAACTACTTTTTGGCTTCTCTAGGTTTTCTCAACGGATATTTGCATTAAAAAATACGCTCTATTTTTTGACACTGTCGTTTGTGTGGGCAAACCTTAGGTTTTTCTGATCGGCAATAGCCTTTTTTGATTCGTGATAACTCTCCTCCATGTCGTTTTTTCATTGTGAAATTTGACTTAAAGTTAGAAAATAAATAGATGCAGGTGTACCTTCTTCGAAAATGTTGGTTTCTGTTTTTGGTGAAATTCTGCAGCGTTTTCAAGTTGAACAATTTTAAAAAAACAAGTGTATTTTGAGCCGAAACAATTGTATTGAAATTATAAGAAAAGATACTCCTCGGCAACATAATTACCTAAAGTTTAAGCGATAGATCGTAAAATTTGGATAAAGGCTCGCTCATTTATGCCGTTTGAAAAATTGTGCGCATTTTTCGAAAATATAAATTTTCATTCGGTCATAAAAAAATCAAACAAGGCAGCAGGAACGTGAAACTTACTCAAAAACCGAGCTTTGTAGATGGCTTTGATATTTCTAAACGAAAGTTATTCTAGCTAGAACCTACGTCGACTTATAAGATAATAAAGTCATGGAAGTTATTCGGAGCACCACCTTAAGGGGGCGCTCCAGGAATCGGGAGTTGCCTCAAAACTCATCAAAAAGTTACTAAAACTGAAATTTTACTATATAAGTAATTAGTATGGCATGAAATATCCCTTGTGTCAAAATTTTAGATTATGTGATAATGTCACGTGACTGCCAGAGCACTGCGCGTGAGTGAATTTTCGGCAAGCGATAACTCAAAGCATGGTTGTCTCAAAATCATAATTCATACATCAAAATGTAACCCTTGCGCTCTTCGAGTTGAACATTATTTTTGTTTTTGCTTATTTACTGCGACTTTGTTAAAATTGCAATTTTTGTATGTTCGAGGTAGGACTCTTAGCTCTAACAGCAGTGGTATCATGGTCTAGAACATTATTTTTAAAAAATAAAAGAATGTTAAACTGCGCACAATAATAAACTATCTTCATGCCAAATTGTAGCCAAATCGGTTGAAGCAGCAAAAAGATATTGAATGCCGAAAATTGCCGTGAGCACTGCTCAGTATAATTTTTTTGAGCCAGCAACTTTGCGTAGCGTTGTCCAATTGCGCTGAAATTTAGCACAAGTTTGGGGACGCTAGACAAAAGTAAAAAAAGCTTTTGGTAGCTAAGCAATATTACACAGTTTTTTAGATAATAGTGAAAAAGTAACAGATTGAGCACAGTTTTTAGCCGGTTTTCGAGGTAAATGGACGTAAAAATGAATCTTGCCCTTTCAAACTTTTTTTGACTGCTATTTTATGTCAAATGATGAAAATCGATGAATTTTCAATAAAATTTTGCTCAATGTTCACACATTTAGCAGTTTGCCAATAAAAATCACAAAATCTGCCAAGTTTCCAAATATTTTGATATTGGTATCAAATGAAAGCCCACATCATTCTAAGTAAGTTTACTTCTTGACACAAGTTCGAATTTGTTAGCTGAAAAAGGGGGCGCTTCGAGAATTTGTTTTTTGGAGAATTATTTTTTCTGGAGCGAAATCGACCTATGGTTCTTGAAGAAAAGTTGTTCAGCAGGTGTTCAGGAGTCGATTGACGTGTATAACTAAAAATGAAAAAGTTTTGAAAAAAATCCAAAATCTGAAATTTGCGTTTTTGGGAACATTTTTTAATACGACCAAACTAAAAAAAAGCCGTGCGCAGAAAATCGAGATAAAACTAAATTACTTCCCTTTTTGAAAAAGAGACAAATATATTTGAAGCAAGCGTCTGTAAAATTGAGCCATTCAGCCAGAAAAATAAAAACATGCAACAAGCCAAACAACTTTTCAATAAAAAACCAAGGTTTTTTGCCAAAGGGCACACATTCCAAATCGCGCGTTTTGAGTTGAGACATAAAATTTTGACACACTATACAAGAATAATCAAAAAAAACTGCCTAAATTTTCTTTTTTATAATAGATGGACTTTGAAGCGAGATACTTGTTAAAGTTGCATGAAAAGTTAAAAATCGTTATAACTAAGAATTTAAAACGAAGTTCACAAAACAAAAAATGTAGCATCACAAAAGTTCGAAAACCTTTCAAACGAGCTATAAATTGTCCAAATTGACAGAGCTTGAATTGAGTTATGTGTGCCCTGTGAATACAGTTTTCGCAAGTCACGTGACAGACACAAAAAATGAATTGAGTCAAATCCTTCTGCAAAATTGCTCAATTTGATACCACGCACCTTGCTAAATTCCAATATAACCGTGAAAGCAAGAACTTACAATTTCCGAAGTACGGGCAAATTTTCGGAGCGCCACCTTAAGGTGGCGCTCAGGGGAATCGACTTTGGCTTTTAATTTTTATCAGCGACATTTTTGACCATAATGTTTTGAAGAAAAGTTGTTCACAATGAAAAGAACTTTGATTTGATGTGCATATTGTGATTAAAAATTTTATTTAAATTTTTGGACATTTTTGTAGCCGTAGCATAAAATTTTTTGTTTCCATATAAAATGATTACTCATATCACTGAAATACGCGGGTTCTTAGCTTTAAATTGATGTATTAAACATAAGAATACGCTGAAGCTTTGCTGAGTTATTTAGCCGTGAAAATAGCAAATAGAAAATAAAAAACCTAAAAACCTGATAAATCGTCGAAAATGTCGATTTTGAAAAAGTGAAACGTGTGGGCAAACTTGACACCTTTGCGTAGTTTTTTGATGTCTCTTTGATGTTCAATTAAAGTGGTATTGCTTTTTATTGCATGAGCTGAACGCCAAACATGAGTTTTGTTACTGAGCGCTACCTTAAGGTGGCGCTCCTGAAATGTAACTTTTCGAAAAACGACAGGCTGCGGCAAGTTTTAGATGCCCAATGGCAAGCTGGTGTAAAAGTAAGCCTAAACACGAAAAAATGAAGTTGATTGATACAAATTAGCATTCACTGTAGAGCAAACGTAAGTGGAATTTTGGCTTGCGATTTCTTTTCGCTGGAACTCATTTTGTTCGCCTCAACGCGATCGAGCGGTCGCAAAATATAATTTTTGATGAATTTGATTGATATATTGAAAAACACTAAAATCACGATTTTCGAAAAACATAAATTTGACTAAATTTTTTAAATACTATCGATTTGCTCAAAATCAAATTTTGCGACCGCTCGAAGACGACAAGGTGCATTTATGTGCCAAATTTTAACTTTTTTTGTTGAGCCAATTTTTTAAAATCGCAAGCTGAAAATTTGCGTTTGTATTCACACGCACTATACTTCTGTCTCATGCAAAAAATATTGCGTTATTTTACAAAAAAATTACACCAAACTCAATAAAACACCAAAGATTTTAAAGTGTGTTTAACTAAGGCCGTGTTTACATTGAGCATTTTTTCAGCTGCTCGAGCAGCTGAAAAAAGCTGCAGCTTTTTTCGCCATTTCCGGCTTATTTTCAGCTGCTGGAGCAGCTGGAAAAAAGTGGAGCAGCCCGAAAAAAAGCCGGAGCAGCTGAGAAAATGCGGGAACTGCAGCGTTGTCATACCAACGGAGTAGCTAGTCTATAGTGACCGCCATTGTTATCTTCGCTTTTTTCAGCTGCTCCAGCATTTTTTTAGCTGCTCCAGCTTTTTTCCAGCTGCTAGAGCAGCTGAAAAAAAAGCTCAATGTTAAACACGGGCCTAAACGCAGCTGGTTGTGTTTTTGGGTTTTTCAATTTGAGTTACATACGTGTAAATGCTTTGGCTTGTAAGGCGATTTGTGAAAAATCTATTATTTTTGCTCCAAAAGCTCAAAAAATTGAAAAAAAATTTCATGTGATATGGGCATAAAATTAAAAAAAAATCACTTCTGAAACAAGCTTTTGTTCTTACGAGGGGCATGTTTTTTTTTCTGCGTAGTTTTGATTCCGCTAAACCTTTTAAGTTAAAACCAGGCGCGGATCCAGAAATTTTCAAAGGGGGGGGGGGGGCGGGCCCTACCTCGGGTGACGACCGGGGGGGGGGGGGGTAGCGAGCGATCAATCTTATGTAAAATCAATTTTAGAAATCATTTTAGCGTGCTGAAATGCTGGAAGTTACTGGGAATTTCTCGGTCGCGGGTGTTTGAGGAGGTCAGACCCAAAAGAAGCTAGTTTTTTTAGAATATATATGAAATAAAAATTTGCATTGAAAATGTATATAAATTTAGACTACAGTTGACGAGAAACCACTAACCAGTGCATATGTGGGGGTCTTGGGGCGGTAGAGCCCAGAAGCTAGAACTTCTTAAGAATTTTGAAAATACAATTTGCATTGAAAATGTAAATTTAAGCTCCACATGTCGAGAAACGAGTGCATATGCGGGGGTCTGGGGACGGCAGCCCCCAGAAGATTAAAGCTTTTTTGAGATTTTAACCATCGAAATTGCATTGAACATTGCACTTTTTACATGAAATAAAGAAATGTAGTGGATCTACAGCTAGCATTTAGCAATGCGGGGGGGGTGCAGATTCGGTTGGGGGAAAAAATTCAAACTAACATTTTTTCAACGTAAAAACATGTTTTTATAGGTTTTCGCATACGCTGAGTTCATTTTTAGGCAGTTTGCAAGCGAAAAAACGTAGATTTTTAGCTTTTTCTAAAAATTCAAATTTTGTCGAAAACTTCCCCTCTTTATCATATTGGGGCTAATTTTCGCAAAATAAGGCCTCAGCTCGCTCATTAGTTAAATTAAAAATTGCATTTTCAGTGTTTTTGGAAGTGAACGTAGGCCAAAGTTCGAAGCCAAAAATGGCTATAATTTTTGTTTTTGGATAGTTTTGAGTGCGTTATGATGTTTTAAGGCATCGTCTAGGCTTAGTTGGCAGGATCTTTTTAGGCTAAGCTGGCAGAATTTTTTCTGAAAATTTCTGATTTGATTGCCTAAGCCTGAGCCTAAGCCAAAGCCTGAGCTGTGCGGAGCCTAAGCCTAAGCCTGATACTAAGCCTAAGTCTAAGCCCCATACTAAGCCTAAGCCCTGAGCCTAAGCCTAAGCCCAAGCCTAAATTAAGACCAAGCTCCAATTCGGTCAAAAATTGGACGTTTCTGGCAAATTTGGCCAATTTTTCGCCGAGAACCCGGTCAAAGAGCCTTTTGTTTTGATTCTAAAAAATTGTAAACAATAATCGGACACCATTTAGACACGATTAGAACGGAAACAACAAGGACTTCGGAAAAAAATTGAAAAAACGTCCGTCACTGAGGGTTCAGATTTCGGGGGGGTCATATCTCAGAAAATCCAAAAAATGAAATAGGAGCCCTCCAAGCAAAAAAGCTTCCCCCAAGGTGCTCGACACAAAAAATAGGTCCACTATTCCCCCCCAACTGCATTTAACGGGGTAATTGCGTTTTTAGGTGTTTTTTTAAACTACCATAACTGCACTTAACCTCAACAAAAACTAGAGCGGTCTCTGATTAAATTTTCTACACCTTCTAGCTTTAAAAAACTATATTTAAAAGCAGATTATCTTTTGCAATTTTACTGCTCCTATCATTTGAATACACCCCATCAGCGGTTTTTTTGACTAATTTTTGCGCCACAGTTATGAAACTCAAGATCAGCCAACAACTACTAAACTTTTTGCAGTTATGCACTAACATAATATCCCTACCCGTTTTTCCCCTATAGTTGATAAGTCGTTTCTACGTTGAGAAAATGACATTTTCGTGCAAAAATCACGTAATTTGACTTTTCTCTAAAATTTTCAAAAGCCCATAACACCGACTCTACAAACTATTTTTAGAAAAGGAAAAAAACGGGTGGGGATATTTTCCTGAAAGATAATGTGGTTAAAGTTTCGAAGCCGTAGTCCGTTTTTAGCTTGAGTTCTGTGGGCGCAAAAATTACACTGAAATGTCAAAAACCACGAAAACCACACTTACCTCCTTAAGGTGGTAGTAACGTTTTCGACACTTTTGCAGGAGTAACACTAGACAACTTACGATTAATTTTCAATCATTAATTTATAGTACGCATATTAATTTAGGAAATTATAATTTATTATGAGATAAATGCTTGCCAAAATAGCTTGAAACAATCATTTTTAATTTTCACAGAAAATATTTTTCAGCCAGTTACGACAATTTTTTTGTAATTTTTATGTTTAACTAAGCCAAAGTAGTAGCTAGTCAAAACGGCCGTTTATTGAAAAAAGAAAAAAATGACACACGGGCATGTCAAAAACCTTCCATTTAGATGCCAAAACGTATCCTTCCGCTTTTCAATTTTTGAGATTACGTCACATTTATGAAATATTTCTTTTTGAACTAAAATTCATTACACAAAAGTCCGCAAAATTTGACAACTACTACAAGGATTTTGTTCAATGACTGTGGTAAAACATATCGTTAAATATGCTTATAGGTATGCATAAACAAGTTTACTACTCCCACAGAAACATAAAATTGTGCAATTGCACCATTGTAAGGCCGTGTTCATTGAGCCTTTTTCAGCTGCTCGAGCAGTTGAAAAAGGTGGCAATTTTCGCCATTTCGGCTTTTTTTCAGCTGCTGGCGGTCACTATAGACTAGCTGCTCCGTCGTCATGACAACGCTACAGTTTGAAAAAAGCCGGAAACGACAAAAAAAGCTGCAGCTTTTAGCTGCTCGAGCAGCTAAAAAAACGCTCAATGTAAACACGGCCTAAGCAGTAAACTTTTATGGTGTGAAAACGTAATAACCAAAAAAATTTCAAGTAATGATAACTTCGACTTGACAGAAAAGTGGCTGAAAAGTCACGGAAAAATAACGGAACTATTACAAAAAGGGCGGAAAAACAGCACAAAAAGAACGGACACGCACAATATAAGAGAAAAACTGACTGATATATGTATGACG
>JASANF010019744.1:0-30529 GCA_030248245.1 Trissonchulus sp. WLG1_4
ATGTATATCAGTCACAGACATTATATAAACTACGCACATATTAATCAATAGCATTCCTACCTGATTTCTTGGTGCTAGTTGGCAGAAATAATGTTATTAGCAATAATAATCAATTTCGTAATTCAAAGTATTAATCAAGCAAAATCACTTAGGACTAACTGCCTTATCGAATTGAACGAGTTTATAGCCGACTGCACAGATGTAGTGAGTGCGCAACTTGAGTCCTCATAGTTCGGCGACAAGTGAGAAATGCGATTGGACTGGTGACCGCAGCTTATTTGTTTTAACTTAAGTAGTCTGATATTGATTTATAATTTTAGACGAAAATTTTGCAGTCCATTTTAAATTTTTTAAAATGTATTTATCAGTCATCCCTTCAGTGGATTGAAAGGACTGGATAAATATAGTTAAATCCGTTTAGTCCGAACATTTAAGAATGTAACTTGCATGATTTTTAAACTGTTTAGTCGGTCTATAACGAACTCGTTTAATGCGATTAGGAAACGAGAGGTTTGGCTGTGTGGACTTACAGATAGACCTTGTACATGTGCCTTGCGGTAAGCAGCGTGGTTACAAGACGCTTACGCTGGATGGAGATGGCGCGCTCCCACTTCTCCTCGTAGACGCCCGTCGCCCCAAGGCGCAGCTGCAGACAACCACACCACACTAACACTACCAAAGTCTCACCACAAATTGCTGAAGCCTGAGACAAAACAGGTGTCCTGATGCTTGTGACTCTATACTTGTTGTGCTCTTGATGCTTGCGATTCGTTCTTTTCGTAATGAACTTGACTGGTTCTTTTTTGTCTCAGGGTCCAGCTTTCTTTGGTCAGACTTTACTACCACTAATGCTACTGCTACTACTGCTGCGGTTACTGTAGGTACTGAGTGGGTGGCAACTTTATGCATGGGTTTAGCCTATTGAGTTCACTGGAGAAGTCTGACACCACCCATACTGTACATGATTTTGTCATTCGTTTGGTATTAAAATTTCTAATTTAATGCAATAATTTTTTTTGCCGAGTCTACTAGTGTCAAAACGAGTAAATATCCATTCTGAAGAGTAACAGTGTTGCAAGAGTATAATTGTAGTTGTAGCAGTTGCGTGAAACACTGCACCATTTTAGAGACATGGGTACAGGTTCAGCAATGCGCCCGCAGAACTTTGACGAAAATTACATCAATTTCATCAGTTACTAAAAGATGTCTGCTAACGCTTATAGTATTTACCACCACTGATTTTTACTCATCGTTAGTGATAAGACACTGTTATGTATTCTTGATATGTACCACACGTATACTCCATGTCGGTCGAATCAAGTTATGATTGATCAATGATCAGCAAAGTACTAGACAATCTAGCAAGCCAGAACAGACTGTAGAAGGGCTCTCGATAGAATTAATGAAAAATGGACAAAGTAGGGTGCAATCCATTAGTGTTAAATGTTACAAAAATCAATAATAAATAGATTAGATAGTCTACTAATTAGAGTCACCGCAAACCGTGCAAAAACGTACCGGATTCAAGTTTTTGCAAAAATTCCAATAAATTGAACTAACCTTTTCGACTAAGATCGCGTTGAGCTCAACCAAGGTGATAATAAAACACCATACAATAATGACTAACGCGTAATGACTAACACTTGATGACAAAAATACTATGAAATAACGTTCTGTTAATTCCACACTAATATTTGTGGAATATTCATTTGCTATAATGATTATATTTGTCATCAATGGTTACCTTGTGACAACCCCTTGGCTGTGTTCAACGAGATCTGACGCCTGACACAGTAGCGTGATGGGGGGCTGACTTACGTGGAATAGCTATACACGGCAATCATGCGGAAACAGGAGACGACGGCCCGTTTTCGTTGAAGTGAAAGAACTTTGCGTTTGGACTCCGCCTCCGCCTGCGAGTGCTCCACCTGGCGCCAACACAACACACTACAGACAGTGACACACGCACACACACATACCAATGCATGACGCTGGGCCGTACCTTTTGTGTGCGAACCATAGGTCTTGAGGCTCAATGCGGATAAACGCGTTATTTGTTATTCTGTTTTTGTGGTTTAAGGTGGTAGCGTCGCCAAAGCAGTTTTGCTCGTAGTTTGCAATAAGAGAGCTTTTTGCTTTGAAATTTTATGCTCACTGAGCAACTAATACAATGCTGCATGGTACCAAATAATCACTTCCTGACCCAAGACTACCGATATTGACAAATATTTTGAACCAATCGCCATTTTTGAGCCAGACATCACACAAAAGGGACATAACAGATCAGCAAAACGAGCGTGATATCAGATTGGCCAGCTTGTGCCTCACATAACGTTTCGATGCAAAATTTTTTCAATAAACAAGAAAAAAGGAAAATAAAGGTACGTTTTTCCCTAGATTTGAAAATAAGCTTGTAGATTTTTCAGATTTACGTGAAAATAAGCAAAATTGGAGAACTTTGATTTTTGACCTGGGTGGCCTTAAGTCTGTATAAACAAACTGAACAAATAAATTGTTGATAATTGTGACGAAACTATTGAATGTGAATAGGTTTTCGAAACGTCATTTTTCCGATTTTGGGACTTCACTGCAAACTGTATGCTAAACCAATTTTGCTGAAACTTGGCAAAATTATTTGCCATGATAACATGCACTTTAAAACTTTAGAAAAACAGTTTCAAACATTTTACTGAACAAGATTTACAGCCACGCAAAGTCGACTGATTTAGCGACACTACCCCCTTAATAGGCTAGCTTGTGGACTTGTGTTTAGATAGAATGCCTGGCAAAATATGTGATAATGGCGTATCTATGTATTTCCAAAATGATACAATAATTTTGGAGTAAATTGTTTTGGCGGTCACGCAAAGGTTTTACGACAACGGACACAACAAATTTCCATCAACATATTCAAAGCTACTTTATGTAGTTTTGATAAATATTCTAATATTACGTTAGGTAGAAAAGCTATAATTTTCACATTGCATGTATATTTGAAAAGCTACGGTTTTCACATTGCATATATGTTTACGTCGTATCAAGACTACATAATAAGAACAGATACTGTTCCCAGGGGCCATTTTGACAGCGCGGTAGTTGCACTGCACAGTACTGGAGAAAAAGGGAAACAAACGGGAACGTTCTCTAATATGTCTCAAATGGATCCGATTACGGTCCCAAATAGGACCCATTTCCAAAGTGATAGCCTTACAATTAATAGCCATTTATCAGCCAATCATATCGTACGAGTCTTTTACAGCTATAGTATTGGCCACTAATGTGCAACAAACAAAAACATAACAAAAACAAACTACATAAGCTAACTAATCTTAGCTAACAAACTGGGCAGCAGTAAGAATGTAATAAACTGCCAGAATGTATTTTTAATTGTACAGGTAATCAAAAAAGGTACAGTATAATACACATTGTAATTTTCACTATTACGGACAAACGTGCAAATTTATGGACAAATAAAGTACGAATTGGACTACACTAAATATGCAGAGGTTCTAGCAGGGCACAGTAATGGTCGAAAAATAGGAGAACAGCGTCTATAAATTCACTA
Organism: Trissonchulus sp. WLG1_4; assembly: GCA_030248245.1. Classification (NCBI taxonomy): domain Eukaryota; kingdom Metazoa; phylum Nematoda; class Enoplea; order Enoplida; family Ironidae; genus Trissonchulus; species Trissonchulus sp. WLG1_4. The sequence continues at coordinate 3,566 of JASANF010019744.1, forward strand.
AAAGCGATTGGGTACAATTCAAGCTGACAGTACTCACAGGGTGAGAATTATAAAGCAATCTGAGTTCAGACAGGTCATGTGTTTATTCGGCCAAAAAGGCCCGGTTTATTGAAGCAAAATGTTCGTCGTTGAAAACGTTCGTCGTTGAAAATGTTCGTCGTTGAAAATGTTCGTCGTTGAAAATGTTCGTCGTTGAAAAGTTTTTCAATGACAAGGTATGGTCGTATGTATGTCGTCGTTGAACAAGGCGAACATTTTAGCAGGGCTCGAGATATCTGCTGAAATGGTGTTGAAATTTTTTTCACCGACGAACATTTGCTTTTTCAACGACGAACATTTTCCACAACGAACATTTGCTTTTTCAACGAACGATATCTGAGATTTTATACCTCTCAAAAACCAGTTGCTAACTTTCAGCCACAACTGGTATCGTATGATGCCTGATTCAGAACTGTGGCGCAAACTTTTGTAAAAAACTAATATTTTAGACATGAGGGACAGGAGCTTTCCTTAAACACTTGTACCGGAAACAGTATATACTATGTTTAACTTTCAATGCATGAGATAGTTTTGGAATGGTAAAGTACACTAGTATCTTACTTATGACCAAAAAAGTACACCCGAAATAAACAATAAAATAAAAAATCGCTAAACTTTGCAAGGTTGCGGTCCAAAAATGATCTAACAATGAGTTAAAAATCAAAACAAAAATCGTGAAACAATTCGGCTCTCGCCGGAAAAAAACTTAAATCAGGGTTAACCACCTTTTCTCCGGTTGGGGTCAGGAACCCCATTTTCGGTTTGGTCCCTTGCATCGCTGATCAACACACAACTGCAAAAATTTAAGTCATAGGAAAAGTTCCCATTTTTCAAAAAAGGTTATTTTATGAGAAGTTGACTATGGTTTAAAAATGCAGCAGGGCATATTTTCAACTGGCAATCCTTTTCCGTTTTTTCAATTTACATAATTTATCTTATAAATACAAACAAAGCCGAAGAAACACTAAAACTAAGTGATAGAACAGCATCTACAGCACATAATATAGTATATACCATGTTGTTACACCCCAACAGCGGTTAATGTTGCCTGTCAGCTATCACTCTACTAATTTGCTGAAAAACAAATTATAAAAAATACTCACCTCCAGATTTTAGCTGATACTGAGGATACATTTTGCAAGGTTAGAGTAAAGAAACGCAGATCAGTCAAGTGCGAAAAAATCTAACAAGAGGTACCATTTCTTCACTGATTCTGATTTATTAATGAACTTGTTCAAATTGATAGTCAAAAATTTCATTCTGAAAGCTTGGGAACAAGAAAAATTTCACATGACGGTCAATTAAATCAATTGTTATTTGGAAGTTTAATTGGATGATGGAATGAATCTCAATTTTTTTTAAATTGTCAACCATCAACTTTTCTGATGTCAACGTTAGGATTTGCATCATGTACCCTTACAGTATCATCTACAATTTGATCAAACATAAAATGATATCGTATTCGTAGGTCGATATCGAATTTATTTTGACTAAATTTCGACAGAACTATAGTACCACGGCGTGTTAGAAGCAAACGGGTAAAGAAAATCACAGCAAAAAGTGATTAAAAAGTTATTACATTTATAAAAATATATGTCAGCGCGTCGAATTTTCGCTTGTGAACCGTAATTGAACACAAAGAAATCAAAGCAAACTGGTTGCGGAAGCTTCACGCTGGAAAGGAAAACGTTTTTCACACACATGAAGATAAGAACAGAAATTTAAAACTAAACTGATACAAATCGTGTAAAAATAGAAAATAAAAAATTGAAACAAATTGTGTCACTGTGAAAAAAGTATTCCACGAGCGGAAAAGAAAAAAATGGCAAAGCGTAGTGTTAAAGCACGAATATTCACATATGCAAGCGAGTTTTGGTTATTGTCGTTTATTAATAAGCAGTGCACTAAGCAGATGTCACACAACAAAAAAATATTAAATTAAAACACTATCATCATGAATATTTATCAAACGAGGGAAACCGTAGCTGTAAGTATGGTAGGTCTCATTTCTTTGGGAAAGTTCTGAAGTGTTTCTCAGTTTTCTTCTCAATGATGGTTTACTTCACGTTTTACTAAACCAGCGTTCGACATAACCGTGTAACAATTTGTCTGTACTTCTACTTTAAATTCACAACTTTTGAATGTGCTTGCTCAATATTAATTCATTTCAAATTTGAGAAAAAATTTGGAAAATTTGAAACTGGTGCATTGCCCGATAGTGTTAAAAAGACATCATATATGTGTGAATTCATTGTCAAGAGAATACAAGAACCAAATTTCAGTCGTTTCAAGACTCGCCATGAGATTTCCACCTTCCATTAAAGCCCGGTTCATACTCGTCCTTGTCCTTGTCTCAGTCCCAATGTATGATTACTCGATTGAACTACTGAGACAGTCTGGCTTACGGTGTGGAGAATGCTGAGAGAGCGTCCCATGCTGGTGATTTTGTTGATGACGTCCTCCGGCCTCATCTTGTCGATGCCCCGCATTTGTCGCTTCCCTATCTTCTCGTACAACTGACGCTGCCATGCGTTCTCGTCCGTCGGGTCAGTCTAAAAACACGACCACCAATCCACAGCAACAATCAGATTGAACTATTACAACTCGACTTAATGACACCGTGATTTGTTTACCATTAAATTCTCTATCGAGTGACGGTTTCGCGATCTCTCTACGACGCACTCAGCTCGAGCTAAGACCAAAAAATAGAATGTGTCATTCTATACGGTGGCTGCGTGCTGTAAATGAGAAAAAGCGATAAAAAGGTTTGAGGACTTAGTATTGAGTATTGACTTGGTGGAACTGATATAAGGTAGTCATAAGTATACACAAGTATTGTTCGAATCAATAACGGTTCGCGCCAAAATTGATAAAATTATTCATCCTTATGGGGATCGCCAGCGTAGCAGTATTTACCTTCATAGGGATCGCCAGCGTAGCTCGAATGAACTCCTTAATTTTATCTTCGTTTTCGAGCTAAAACAATAAGCAAATAATGTTTATTATATGTTAGATGATATATGTGTTAGTTTACACTTTAATTTCTTAACAAAAAATCTTGACACACTAAAGACTTTTCTTATTTAAAAAAATAAAAACATAACAGAAATACCATTACCTAGTTGTGTGATTTTGAAGTAATGGTTCTGGGGTTTTAGTTCCACTTCTGGAGTCGACCAAAGTACTTATCTCAATGAACACCTTCAAGTTTTTATATACATTTATGAAAAAGTATTTTTATCAGCTGCCAAATTTAAAAAAAGTTACATATCTCGATTTCGGTTTTGTTCATCTAAAGCTTGTTCAAGCACATGCTCTTCGCAAGTGCTGACCTTGAGGAACTTTTCCTTGCACACGTGCACGACGTCCAGCTCTCGCCCGCCGAATATGTTGAGTCCGACCGGAAGCACTCGTTTGAGACAGGCGATGACGATGCTGTGTCCAAACCGGTCGTGCCCCTTTCCCTCTCTGCGCTTCTTCTTGCGCTCCGCGATGGCCGCCTTGCCCGTCTTCATCTCCGCCCCCGCCGACTCGCCCTCGAACTGCGCCATGAAGTTCAGCTCCTCGCGTTTGAAGTGCTGAAAACACAACAGCACACTATATTGGGTGTACAAACTAGGCCAAAAAAATCAACCCATGTTAATTTAAGTTGAAGTTAAACTATGGCTGCTGTAGTTAAATTAAGTTAAACTTAAAGTAAGGCATTTAACTTTTTTGTAGTTATAGTTAAAGTAAGATCCTTAACTTTTTTATTTTTATTTAAAGTTAAAATTTAACTTTCTTGTCCTAGTACAAACAGCTATTAAGCATGACATAAGCGTTACTACTTATAGCAGCAATAGATGTGTAGAAATGACAGTATCAGGTGGGGGGCTTACCGATGTAGTTTAAAGATCTTGTAGCAACCCACTTTGTACTGCCATTTCTACGCATCTACATCTTGGCGCCACAACCAGCAATACCAGCTGGGTAGCTATCCATTAATACTTAGCCATCCGTACATAATTGGGACAGTATCACACACTCGTTACTTGGCAGTATCACACATTTTTACCCAAACTATTATAACTTCGCATTAAACATGTATATCAACTGTAACAGGCGTTTGCGTTTTTTTGAGTAAACAATAAGGAAGATTAGGTTGGTAAAGGACGAAGTGACTCACCTGAGACTCCGACCAAATTCGAAATATTTCCGAGACATTTTCATAAATCTGGTCCACTTGCCAGCACGGAGATTTCAGCCACTGAGCTCTGAAAGTTGAATTATTTACAGAAAATGTAAAGTACAAGTGATCTCAAAAAACTGATTTATTCTTTTACGATTTTTTCTTTACATGAAAGTTTTATTAGGTTCTCAGTAGGCATGGGCACGTTTAAACGGTTTGAACCGCTTAAACGCGTTTAAACGTTTAAACGGTTTGGAACCGTTTAAACGTTTACATGTTCGAAAAACGCGGTTTTTGAACCGTTTAACGTTTAGTACGTTTAAACGTTTAAACGTTTAACCGCGTTTAAACGCTTACATGTATAATCGTTTAAACGTTTTATACGCGTTTAAACGCTTACTCGTTCAACTGTTTAAACGTTTAAGCTTACTTGTTCAACCGTTTAAACGTTTAAACGCGTTTAAACGCTCACTTGTTTAACCGTTTAAACGTTTAAACGCGTTTAAACGTTCACTTGTTTAACCGTTTAAGGTGGTAGTACCAGAATCGCAGTTTTTTACATGAGGCTATTTTCAAAGCTCTTTTTCAGACCAACCAGTGAAAATGGGTACAATTTTTCGAAACAAGACTCAAAACTGTCTACTATCACGTTTTAATCACTAATAAAATCCCACGTTAAGACTAGCTACCCCATTGGCTTAGAGTTCAGTAAGCCAACGCGGTAGCTTGTCTTAACCATGGTATTTTACACCAAATAAAAAATGCTGTGGGTGTCTCCTCACTCGTAATGTATAGATCTGTCAGAAAAGCGGGTCACTGCGATTATGGAACTACCACCTTAAACGTTTAAACGCGTTTAAACGCTCCCTTATTCAACCGTTTAAACGTTTAAACGTTTAAACGCGGTTAAACGTTTAAACGTTTAAACGGTCAAAAAACGTTTACAACCGGAAAACTCGTTTAAACGTTTAAACGCGTTTTCTCGTCTGTAAACGCGAGCGTTTAAACGTTTACAGATTTTTTGTAAACGTGTCCATGCCTAGTTCTCAGGTTCAGTTCTTATGTTCTAAAGCTTTTACGATTTACGAAACTTCTTATCCTAAATTTTAAAAAAGAGTGTAATTAAACAAGTTGATCAATTAAGGTGGTAGTAACGTTTTTGACAGTTTTGCAGGAGTAACACTTGACAACTTACGATTAATTTTCAATCACTAATTTATAGTACACATATTAATTTAAGAAACTATAATTTATTATGAGATAAATGCTTGCTAAAATAGCTTGAAACTATCATTTTAATTTTCACAGAAAAATTTTTTTAGCCAGTTACGGCATTTTTTCGTAAATTTTATGTTTAGCTAAGCCAAAGTAGTAGCTAGTCAAAACGGCCGTTTATTGAAAAAAGAAAAAAATGACACACGGGCATGTAAAAAACCTTCAATTTAGATGCCAAAACTCATCCTTCCGCTTTTAAATTTTTGAGATTACGTCACATTTATGTAAAATTCTTTTTTTTAACTAAAGTACATTACACAAGTCCGCAAAACTTGACAACTACTTGAAGGATTTTGTTAAAATTTTGGATAAATTTGTAGTGAACTTGTACGACTAGTTAACCTGTGATTCGATCTTTTAAAAAATGTATAGTTAGCTTGGCGATTAGTATCGCCTGTTCTAGAACGTTTATTTTATTGGTGATTAAAGTTAAATATATTGTAATTTATTGTTCGTCACAATATTTGGCGCAGTGGCTATGGCACGAGTCGGCACGGTCGGCTCTTTGGACAGTTTTGATCCAAATACTGAAAGTTGGTCGTCTTACGTAGAGCGACTGGAACTCTATTTTATCGCCAACGACATTGTTGATGAGAACAAAATCAACGCTGTATTTCTAACTTCTGTTGGCACTTCAGTTTATGGTCTGCTCAAAAACTTGACGTCGCCACAGAAGCCCTGTGAAAAGACATTCGATGAACTCAAAGAGTTGCTAAAGACTCATTTTGAGCCAAAACCGTTGCGAATGGCTGAGCGGTATAAATTCTACAACCGCAAACAGCACGACGGAGAGACTGTAACTGAGTTCATTGCTGCTCTGCGGCAATTCGCCGCGACTTGCGAGTTCAACGAATTTTTGGAGCAAGTGCTTTGTGACACTTTTGTATTGGGTCTCAAAAGCCAAGCTATGCTAAAACGCTTGCTGGCTGAACCCGATCTGACGCTAGCAAAAGCTTTGGACATTGCGAAAGCCATCGAGATGTCGGAAAAGGGAACGGTGGACATTGCTGGCGCAAAAGCCGTTTATCGTGTCCAATCTAAGAAACCTAATTTTTCGAAACGACACGTCGACTCTGGTATTAAGTGTCACCGTTGTAACAAAACCAATCACAATTCACAAGACTGTCGCCACAAAGATTCAAAGTGTCACTGTTGTGGAAAAGTTGGGCACATCGCTCCAGCCTGCAAATCAGGCAATCGGGGTAATAACAATTTCAAACGTTCGGTTAACCCTAAATCAACCAATTATATTGGTAGTGAAGAGGTACCGGCCCGTGTCAGTGTACCTAGTGTTCATAACTCTGACATTTCTGAAGTACCGCTGTATTTCAGTTCAACTGAAGCTGAAATTAATTCTGTTACTTCTGATGAGCCAATTTCGGTTCAACTGCGTTTAAATGGCAAAAAAGTTGTCATGACTCTGGATACTGGTGCTGCAGTGTCTGTATTTCCTGAAAAACTGTTAAAACAGCAGTTTCAGAATGTTAAATTGGAAAGCACCAATATCAAACTAAACGGCTACGGGAAAAAAGAGATTCCTGTAGTCGGAATAACTTATGTGACTGCTTCCTACAAAGGTCAAAATTTTAAAGGATTGCCTTTGGTCGTTGCAGAAGCAGACGGTCCACCTCTATTTGGGCGTAATTGGCTCAGACTTTTGGGAATTCGATTAAATGAAATAATCGATGAAAAAGTTGACATTTTCGCTGTAACGCAGCAAAATTTCTGTTTAGAACAAGTTCTCGCGAAGCACGAGAGCTTATTCCAGCCTGGTCTAGGAAAAGTCACTGGTGTCAAAGTCCATCTCAATTTAAAGAACGATGCTGTTCCGCAGTTTAGAAAAGCTCGTCCGGTGCCCTTTTCCTTAAAAGAAGGAATCGAGGCCAGTCTAGAGCGTGACATTAAAGATGGCATACTAGAACCAGTGGATTTTTCTGAATGGGCGGCGCCAATTGTCCCGGTGCCAAAACCCGACAAGACTGTGCGCGTGTGCGCGGATTTTAAAGTGACTATCAATCCGCAACTCCTAGTGGATCAGTATCCAATTCCTCAGCACGATCATTTATTCCAGAAATTGCTCGGTGGAACAAAGTTCACAAAGCTCGACATGGCACGCGCTTACAATCAGTTGGAGCTGGACGAGGATAGCCAAAGACTGTGTGTTATTAACACGCACAAAGGGTTGTTCAAGCATACACGCCTACCCTTTGGCGTTGCGTCGGCTCCGGCTATTTTTAATAAAACAATGGATATCCTTCTAACCGGATGCAGAGGAACAGCTTGGTTTTTCGATGATATTATAGTGACTGGTGCAACCGATGTTGAACACTTGCAAAATTTAGATGCAGTACTGTCAAAACTATCAGAAAGAAATGTCCGGCTTAACAAAAACAAATGCCAGTTTTTAAAAAAAGAAGTAGAGTGTTTGGGTCTTTCTCTGAGCCAGTTCGGGATTGAACCGATAAACAGTAAAATTGAAGCGATTTGCAAGATGCCCGCACCAGAAAATGTTCACGAATTAAAGTCTTTTCTTGGCAAGTGCAATTTTTATGGTCCAATGATCCCTAATTTGGCAACCATTGCTGAACCACTGTATAATCTGTTGTCAGCTAAAACGCCATGGTTGTGGTCAAGTGCTTGCCAGACAAGTTTCAACAAACTAAAAGACGAACTGAATTCTAAGCGCGTTCGTGTAGCTTACGACCCAAACAAGATTTTAGTTTTGGCAACTGACGCATCCAATGTCGGCATCAGTGCTGTGTTGTCTCATCGATTGAAAGACGGAAAAGAATTGCTAATTTCAGCTGCTTCTAAAACTTTGCTCCCAAGTGAAAGAAACTTTTCGCAAATAGAAAAGGAAGCTTATGCTATTATTTTTGGAGTCAAAAAGTTCTTTCCGTATCTGTTCGGAAGACATTTTGTGTTAGTAACCGACCACCAGCCGCTGACCAAAATATTTGGTCCAAAAACCGGAATACCTTGCTATGCTATTAACCGATTACAACGATGGGCGCTGTTTCTTGCTGGCTTTGATTATTCGGTTGAGTACCGATCTTCAGACGACAATGCCAATGCGGACTGTTTGTCGCGCTTACCTATTGCTGATCAAGTATCTGTTGACAGCGAAAGCTCAGAAATTTTTCAAATTTTGGAGAACAGCTTGATCAATTGCCCAATTTCGGTTGAAACAGTCAAAACTGCAACGCTAAACGATGACGTGATGCAACAACTGCAAGAATTTACGTCTAAAGGATGGCCACATAAACTAACTGACAGTCAAAGTAATCTGAAGATTTATTTCCCTTCGAGGCATGAGTTAATCACAAAAAATGGGCTCTTATTCTGGCGCGATCGGTTACTAATTCCTGAATCCCTTCAACCGGCAGTTATTCAAGAATTGCACGCGGGTCATCCTGGTGAAGTCCGCATGAAATATCTAGCTCAGCAAACTGTTTGGTGGCCTAAGATCAATCAAAGCATTTCTGACTTTGTGCGAAGTTGCCAGGGCTGCTCTGAGAATAAAGCAATGCCTCCAAGTTCTAGATTAATCACCAGTTGGCCGCAAACTCAGGCACCATGGGATAGAGTGCACGTGGACTTTGCCGGTCCATTTTACAATTCAATGTGGTTCATTTTTGTCGATGCCCACTCTGGTTGGCCTGAAGTGTTCAGTGTGAAACAATCTACTTCAGAAGCTGCAATAAGCTGTCTTAGAGAAATTTTCTCTCGTTTTGGTTTGCCAAAAGTTTTGGTTTCGGACAATGGTGCTGCATTCAGCTCTGAAAGTTTCAAATCCTATTGTTCTGCAAACGAAATTAATCAGCTGTATTCTCCCCCTTACCACCCTAATTCTAACGGATCCGCTGAACGATTTGTGCAAACTTTTAAAAAAGGTTTAAAGTCTACAGAAGTTGTAAATTTGAAAAAGTCATTGGAGCTGTTTTTGTTTTCGTATCGAACCACACCAAATGCTTTGACAAAGAAAAGTCCTGCAGATATTGTTTTCAATCGCAAAATTCATACTCGCTTGGATTTGATTTTGTTCAATGCAAAAAACGAAGCGAAACCTGTGCTCAGTCCAAAATTTGCCAAAGGTCAAAAAGTTTGGATTCGGTGTTATCAAGGTTCAAGAAAATGGGTATTGGGAGTAATAACAGAGGCACTGAGCGACACTTTATACAGGTGCCGAATGAACGACCGAGTGACTGTTCGTCATTGTGACCAGCTACGCAAAGCTGCGTCAAATGCTGCATTTGCACCCGAAAGTGACGTTTGGCTACCGCTGAAACATTTGTCTGACCTATGTCAACAGCCTGGTAATGAACATATCAACCGCAATGAACATATCGCAAATGAGCGGCGAGTGTTACCAAACCGCAATCGAAGACCACCACAAAGATTGAATCCTGTTACCGGGGAATTTTACAGACCAGATTATTACCGCGACTAAATAGTGGCGGAGAAGTGTAGTGAACTTGTACAACTAGTTAACCTGTGATTCGATCTTTTAAAAAAATGTATAGTTAGCTTGGCGATTAGTATCGCCTGTTCTAGAACGTTTATTTTATTGGTGATTAAAGTTAAATATATTGTAATTTATTGTTCGTCACAATAGAAACTTATGTTTTAGTGTGAAGCAATTATTTCAAAAACCTTGTATGCAAAAAGACACCTTTAAAACGGAGAAACAGCATTCTAGGACAACGGTGCGACCCCTATTTTCTTCAACTCCCACCTAGAAACCCCCCAGTCCCACACGTCCCACCTAGAAACCCCCCAGTCCCACACGTCCCACCCTAGCCCCCCCCCCAGTCCCACCTCGGCGACCGTGCCCTCGTCCATTTCGTCGGGATGGGACTTGATGAAATCCTCCTTCTTGAGACACTTTTCCGCACTGATCCTCAGTTTCTCGCTGATCGGCAGCAGGTGTTCCGGCGCCAGGTCTTTTGTGATGTACATTATCACTGACGTGTGTGATGCTGAAAATATAACACCTAATTTGCATATTCTCGTTTGTATAGACAAGTTACAGCTGGACCTTGAGAAACATAAAATATGCTTTTCAAACTTATGCAAACAAGGGTACATTTTATATGCTAGCGAGATAACAAATTATTTTGTCAATTTTAAAAAACTCACGTGCGCACGGACCTCGGTCCCACGGGGGTGCCATCGGGGCTTAGCTGCTGCTTTCTGTCAACTGTCTTCTCGTTTTCCGATACAATCTTGCTTTGTCGCCCATTGTGTCCGGCTGCCACACAACAAAACCTTGCTGATTGCAGTGTGATTTGATTTTTTTTCTCGCAAGTGCATTTTCTTTTGCCTCATTTTGTATGGATCGCACTCTGCAGCACTTTTTGGCATCATACAGGTTGTGTTTTTGCAGCACTAGAGCGCACGGCTGGTACTCTAGGGCCACACCACGGCGCACTACGGCCAGCCCACGCAGCACCCCTCGAGGGCGGCCTCAGGGGTCGGCAGCCATAGACGCAGTGTCTAGGGAGATTGGTTGGTCTGCGTTCCACCAGGTGTCCACCGTTTTTTCGTCGACAGGTTCGACCATCGTCCGATTCAGCTAGCTCCAGTATTTCGCGCGCTCAAGACCAAAGCAGTCGCAGCACAGGCAGACACTTACCACCGCATCATTACTTTTAATCATCACTACATACAAGTTTGTTTTCTATTATACAGCCGTCTACATAATAATTGTTAGCGTATTGCCTATTCCTCTAGTCCAGCATTCTTGTTTTATGCATATTAGCGCATAGCAGGTCAGGGTTTTAGTCTTTCGTTATTTTTGTCAGTTTTCTTTCTATGATTGCCATTTCATTTTCATTGAGTTTCTTTGTTTCATTTTTTGTTCCATTAGAATTATATTGATACGTTCTTATTAGCTTACACAGCATTTCAGCTATAATCATAGCACACAACATTATTTTATTCGCTCACTAGAAGCCGTTACTTTCTCGATCCATATATGGTTTTTATCGATTAAGAAACAGAATCACCCTGCTCTCAAGTATAGGTTTTTATTACATTTTATATATGAACATAGTCAAGTGTATATACGCCGACCCGACCTCCGCCAGCATGTTTCTCTAACTCTTATTCAAGAGTTTCAGCTGTTCCGACCAAACTACCAAGCATACAGCTCATTCATCAACACAACCAGTATTCAGATTAAAAAGACACCCTATATATTTCTTTCAAACATATAAACCGAGGTTCAGATATAATATACCAGTCGTTGATCCATATATCTCTAACTCCATAGATTTATCATTTTTCGCACTTTTACCTATATACATCAAGCAAAGACACCTTCTTATCTCTTTTCTATACTATATAACTTTGATTTTTAGCCGTTTACCCCTTAGACAGTCACCTTCTAGCGTCCCTTTACCGATAAATATAGCGTTTATACATCATAAGATAAGAGAATAGCTCGTTATTTTCTATCCCATCCACTACCATATAAGATACATCACGCTAACATTAGCGCATAGTACCGTAGCCATAAAGCGCAACCATTTATCCGGCTTATCACTTCTAGCTTATTTTTAACCGTAGCCGATTATATTACCCTTATCCGAGAGCCCTAGACTAACCAGATAATTAAGTTACCCAGCCATAAACACTAGAACACCGAAGCCTAAACAACCAATCAACACACTAAAACAATCCACTATACTATAAGATATTAGCATAGCTTATAGCTATAACCCAGAACCTGCATATATTAGACTTATATACTATATATACTAGCACATATATTAGTCATTATTACTAGAAGCTATTTTCAGCTATACTAGCATATATATATTACCATATCACTAGTATTTATAACCCAGAAACTATATATATAGAACATATCAGCTATTTTTTTCTTTTTTATTAACCATTCTTTTAACAACTTGCTATAGTACACTACTATTCTCTTACTCCTCGTCGCTTCCTCTTCTCCCCTGCTACCATAGCAACTAACACATATATAGTATATACATATACATTCTAATAGCATAGCATAACCCAGCATACCCTAGCTGATTATTCCTAGAACATCCACACCCGATCACCCCGACCGACCCCTCCGATCCGATTAACATTACATAGCCTAAGCTAAATCTTTTAGTATTATATTATTATATATTATATCTTATTAAGTATATATGACATTTTTAATAACAATAGACAATCCCAGACCATTATACAATATTCTACATTCACTACCGAGCATACCCAGATTACAATTTACCAACCCTTACACATCACTTCAGCCTCGCCTGCATTTTTCAATCAATTCTATTTTTTCCATCAATCATCATTACCATCCAAGGGCAATAACATTACAGTATATACACTGCATTACAGATCTCTAAAGATCATCTAGGTCTAAATCCAACTTAGCATATCTACCCACATCAAGCTGTTTGATTATTTATTCATTTATTCAATACAATATTTATACATAATAAGAATTAAAAGATATATATATTCTAACATTCACACACACATTAGACGCGCTCACGCAACTCATAAGAACCCCCATCATATCTATCATACACTCGCTTCCTATACAGTATTAATAATATACTCTTGATTATCCTCAAGATTTAATTAGCAAATCTTACATAGAATTTCAATCATTATACTACAGACCAATTTTTCCATCCCAATTAGCGATCCATCCATCCTATCCACCCCAATCTCATCCGATCGATAATTATTATTCACATGTCAAAATCTCGAAGTTATTGTGGATTTACGTCCAAAAAGCAATCAGATTTTAGCAACGTGTTTATCAAGAGTACATTGGTTGCAGTGGCTCAGGAACGCACTTGCTGAGTAGCGGCAGATCGATGTCGAACAGTTCAGGGTGGTCGACGTATTTGGCATTGGCCTGCGTGAGTTCGTCCAGACGAGCGATCAGAGTCTCCAGGGTCGGCACGTTCTGCGATAGCGTCGTCAGCATGTCTGCAAGCAAACCGATGCTTATTTATTGAAAAAAAGAGGAATCTTTAATTTCGAAACAGAAAGAAATGGAGGGCTCGCGACGGCGACAAGAGTGCTAACCACTACACCAAGACCCGAAAGACCCCATTTTTCCCTATTCGGGACTTTAGTTCAACTTGAACGGTTGTCTAGACTTATTGGCCTGTGTGGAGTGACTGGGTTTCTAGACTAATTACTTAAGGTTGTGGGTTTTTGTGTTATTTTAATTTGATTTTCAAGCCATTTGGTAGATCAAAGTACAAAATCAGCTGCCCGTAAGAACTGAAAAAGGCTAACCCTGTGCTTGAACAGAAGTTTCCTCGAATTTGGCCAATACTGAGAAAGGGTTGTTGAGGTTGAACTGGGGCTCCAGAAAGGCCACCGGGAAGCAGCGAGAAAAGGCACTCAGGCAACTGCCCAGCAAAGGGCGATGTCTGAAAGAAAAAAGAGGGTTATTTTTACTAGACATCGACATGACCCAGCGGTGGAACCGCGACGGCCATTGACTGAATTCGCAGCTCTTTACCGTTTGAGATACTCTGTCAAAGCTGAGCTTTCATAGTCGTCTTAACGTCTTAGCATTTGAGCTATGGCGCCAATGCTAAGATGCTTTTAATGGTCACCTAAAGGCCCTAAAATACATTGCACAAAGACATAAATCGTGTTACTGAGATATGCATGTTAGCGGTATCGGATACAAATGAGCGGCATGACAATGGGTCTTATCCAAAATTGGATTTATCGGATTAGATTTAACTTTATTTCGTGAATAACTTAGAGTCAACTAAAATTAATTTACTGAAACTTGGCACATTCCGAGATAATGTATGAGAGCCATGTAGGGCGAAATTTCAGCCGGCTATTTTAATTTTGTGCTGTGTTATTAGCAAAATTAATATAAATCTAATCCGTTAAATCCAATTTTGGATAAGGCCCAATGACGGACTGTTACATGCGACAGTAAACTGACTGTTCGCATTCCTGCTTAATCTGCTTGCGCTGTTGGATGCTCTCCACGGGGGCCGTCAAAGAATACAGCTGGTCCAAGATTTTGTAAGACGACACTTGGATGTCATCCACTGAAAACAAAACAACCCACACTGGTTGAGTCATGATCAACGATGGAGATTGAAAATTTGAAAGCAAAATAGGCTACTCTGTGGATAGAATAATGTGTTATGAGATTGGAAGATTTAGGAAACTTGGGCCCTTAATAATAATGTAATACTAATGCCCTTATAATAATAATATGCCCTTAATGTAATCTCATTAGGTAAATTGTAGCTCCAAATTTGAACTTAAAATAACATCATCGTGATCGATAAATTTTCAAGGACACATATCTTAACTGGATTAAACTTAACTACAGTCCAAAGATTAGGAATTTGCATCAGAATGAATCTTTTGTGCCAGCCCACCCAAAACTATGAAAAGCATTTATATTGCGCGCTACATAAAAGTAAAGTTAGCTCAGTACGGCCACGGAGGTCTAAAAATCATAAATAGCATAACAATTAAGTTGTTCCTTCCAAACTTTCCAAACGCAGTAGGTAGATAGTTCTCCACTATTAGCTTACAACATGTGAACATTCAAGCCATTGAAAAGGCAGTTTTGACAGCCAAATGGCAAATACCTAACAAGTCGACGCCAAAGTTGTTTCTGCCCAGATGATTGTAGAGCGAGGTGAGCACGGGCAGCAGCACCTGGTTGATGTACTCGAACGAAACCCACGACTTCAGATTGCCACCTCTGAAATTACACGCACAGACAGAGTTATCCAAACCGCTAATCAAAACTTGTGCGTAAAGACGAACTTACGACTACACCACTTGTAAGCGTTTGTTCCAACATTCAATTGAGTTACGCTTTGCCCATTAGTTGGCGCAATGCAGCTTTAAAACCACGTTTATGTTAAACACAGACTCACTCAAACCATTAATTTGGTTGCAGCTACATCTGCTTTTATCAAAACAGCTCAGCACTCAGTGTATGAAGAGTCTACAGTTTGTGGCACCTGATGGCCGAGTACTGTCCCTCCTCCTTGAGTATCTTCACGGCAGCCGCTATGTCCTCTGCAGCCGCGTTAAAGAACACCAACAAACCAGTCCTGATTATGTCCGAGTTCATCTTCACCAGGGCTCTGAAAATAAATCACATTTTCAGGAGAACGATTGCTCTCATGTATTCTAGTTAGGCATAGGCTACACATTAGTTAAAAACCTAGGTAAACTCGTAATCTAACTTGTAACCTATGAACCAGTGAAAATCGTTTAGGTGAAAGTAAAATAAAAAATAATTAAAAGTCTCAGGGCGTAAGACACCTTTTTGCGAAGTTATGTGCAAACTGCTGTTCCTACCGTGGTTATGTAATATATATCATTAATTGCAGCTACTGACAAGACAAAGTGGGCAAAAAGTTATCAAATTAGTTTTCATAGATATCCATCTTTTTTCCAAATAGCGTCCGAGACCTTGCTAGCCCACCTTGCATCCAAAGCCTGTATGATGCACTGGAGACAGTTGACGGTTGCTTTGGCATCGCAGCCGAAGGCGTGGGTTTTGGAGCGCAGGAAAAGAGCAAGGCGGCAGAATAGGCTAAAACATAACAATTAAAATAAAATATTATTGGTTGTCACGAAATAAAAAAAGGTTATCCCTTAAACGTGGATCTGGCTTCGATTACTTAGTATGTATATTATGGTTGAACATGTTATTCCTATTAAACGTCCGAAAAGCAAACTTAACTTTGTCATTTACACTTGCGCTCATGGTACTTATAGTTAAGGTATGCTTTTGCTCGAGTTTTTATCGTGCTATGATTATTAGAAGCTGCTTTCTGCACTACATGTATAATATAGCAATTATTTGTCAGTATTCTTGTCGGTTAGATGTGAAGAAAACAAAAAAATAGGTCTAATTAAAACGTAAGTGCGAGAGGAGTGTTTATTGATTGGCTACTTCTGGCTGCTGACCTGGCGACCATCTCCTTTTCCCGCCCCGAGGCCTGGCCCGCTTCCGGCGCTCCCATCCCGGCCAGGAAATAGCCACTGTGCGCCTTGAAATACGCCTGCATCAGCGGCAGGGCCACCTAAACAAACAATCCGCAAATAGAATGTCAGAAGCCACACATGTGCAACTGAGGAAATCCGAAGGAAAGGGGGCTCAACAAGGATGCTAGTCGAATTTTTCAAAAAAAAAAGATTGCCAATTTTGATGGGGTTAAACTGAAAACCTGTCTGGGATAGCTACTGTTTTAGGGGGAAGGGGGTGCGGAGTCAAGTTGAGGGACGGTAGCAACCCCCCCACGCCCATGTCACCAGCATACATACCAGACCCGCTGCATTGCTGAATACAATGCGAGCACAGTGATCACCTTGATGAAGAACTTGACGTCGCGACCGGCCTGGCGGAAAGACATGCGCCGGGTGTAGCTGAGACTGGGCTTGTTCACTTTGATCTCCATGGTGGCGTTCTCCAGGTAGACCAGCAGTTTCTCCAGCAGGGCGTAGGCAAATCGGTTTTCCAGGGTCCGACGCTCCTGCTCCACCTCGTCGTGCACATCGCCGCGACCCTCGAACTCACCCCTAAACAAACCAAACATTTCACTGATTTGGTGTGCTAGAGTTAGCTAGGCAGCAATCTTGAGTTTATTTGAGATTGTTAGCTTGTTGCAAAAGTGATCTGATATTTCGCAACGATGGTAAGGACAATTGTTTTGAAGTCTCATAAGTTTAGCGACTGATTCCGATGTTTATATCTGTACATATTAGTCGATTGGAAAATATCGCCTGAACGCTAAATTAATGGTATAATTTTCCATTTACATAACTGCCGCTAATGCATCGTTTGATTGGTCATTACAAGCAATTTTTTGTTCAACTTTATCGACACTAAAGTAGCACTTCTAGGTGCCACAACAACCAAATGGAGAGACCTTTGTATCCTGTATCCGTGGAAGAGCATGAACTTGATGATCTCCTGGGCGATGAATCTGTTCTTGCGTTTCTCCGCGTCCGTCAGCAAGTCCCACGGCACCAACGTCGGCAGCATTCCTGCACCTGAAACAGAAAATGCACACTCCACTCTTCATGCTTAGACTGGAGTTTGACCAAAAAATGTCCACCACTGAGTCAGAGATCAGTGTTCAACATTTTTGACAAGATTTTAGTGGCAGCAACGATTCCAATGGTGTTCTTGCCACAGCAAAATGTGTTCATGTCTGCATTCATGTGCAGTAACAAATAATCATGAGCCGACTGCATGTTCTCAAGATTAAAGCTTTAACAGTCATAAGAATTGTGTACAGGCAATGTCTAGAGGCACCTTTCCCCATGATATCGTCCAGGGTTTTCTTCGACCAAATAGTGTGTGAGTTTTCGGCGACCTTTTCAGCGGCCTCCTGCACGTCGTACGTCAGTGTCATGTTGGACAGGTCAACAGGGCGAGGGTCGTAGGATCCAGACGCCGTCGACTGAAACAACCAAAATTGCTGCGTCCGAAAAAAACTGGTCGATCAGAAAGACAGGCTTTTCGCATTATCGAACTGATTACAAAACTACAACTAAAAGTTGTCATGATAGCTGTTCCTAGTGAAACACTTGGCAACTGGCTCAGATATTATAAATATGATAATGCTGAATTGTAGCTGTGGCACAGTAATTTGGTTGAGTCAGTTGCATTGCCTTTAGATTACTCAATGAAGCAAATTACACTCTGATCGATTTCGTCGCGCGGCACGTCGGCAGAGGATTGTTCGATGTGATACCCCCAGGCCTTCAGTGCTTTGATGCATTCCGTGCAACGTTCCTTGTAAAAGTTCTTCTCCTGAAAGTAATCAAAGAGACAAATTACAGCCGTAAGTCCGTTAAAAATGTAACTAAAAACATAGTATAGGCATAATTGTTTCCTTTGACTTTGAATAATGTAAACTGTTTGACTCTTATTTTCATGGGCATTCTAAATAAATATACCATTAATGGCACTCTTTTTTCTGAAAAACGTTGCAAAGTAATTAATATGTAATTGATTAAGTAATCAATATTAATTTATGGTTCTAGTGAGTCGGTTTCTTACATGTTCCTTTAGTTGTGCGAACGGCTTGAGTCGCGGGTGAGTGAGATTTTGTCGGCTGTAAATATCGCCGTGCTGCCAGCCTTTCTCGAACTGAAATTCCAATACAACCATTTCAAAAACACCAAATATTTTTGTTTAGTCTTTAGAATATAACCTATAAAAATTTGAGACTCTACGTTTTTGCTTTAGTGAAATGGCTTTTAAATAATAATAATATTTAATTACAACATTTATATATAGACGCAAACGCTGCTTTGCTAATCAAGGCGTTTCGAAGTCTCTACAAAGAAACATTATCATTTGCCTTTTTGTCAATTAACTGAACAAAATTTCATGACATTATTCAACATACCTTTCGACAGGCCCAAGAATCGTGAAAATGTTCGGCGAATTTGGACACAACTCGTTGCATAGATGCGTCCAGGCTCACACTGAAATAACAGCTATCACATTAATTTAAAAGCTACGAAGGGCCAATTCCCAAAATGGATTAAACGGATTAGATTAAAAAATGTTTGCCTAACGTTTAAGCTTATTGTTCACATGTTTGCGGGTGGTGTCATAAACATTTGTTGTCGTACATAATGATTTATTTTAGGTATTGGCCATTTTAGTTAATGACATGGCGGCAGTTAGGCGTCGTTCATTAAACGTGGCGCACTCAGTATCTGAAATTGTGAGTGAGCTAAAAATCCTTCTGATTTAAGCTTCTGTTGTGCTCTTTATCACATATCAATCTGAAATCCTATATATGCATAACCCCCTACCCCCTACGACACTGTTCACCAGAAGTTCAACTATGGCTACATGCCGACGGCTGAGGTGACTGACGCTCTGTCACTCACAGATAAGGGTTGAAGGAGTATTTATAGCGATCTACTTTTTCATTACCTGTTATAAAAATTTTTACCACGATATCGCAGCAACATCAGGCAAGCCATGCTAGATTGCAGTCCTGTTCCGTCAGATAGTTTCAGTTTCGTTTTAGTTATGGTTTCAGTAAAACTGCTATAGCCTTGAATTAGTTTTAGTTATGGTACACCAGAACAACACTACTATATAGCTCGTCGTACTTAGTGACATTGATTGGCCGGGGCACCCATACGCCCTCCTCTGCCTTGGGCTGGGCGAACCGTTCATCCTCCTTCCCGCCGATGTAGGTGTAGTCTGGCGAGAGGCCGCACCCGATGGCAGTCAGGCAGGGCAGAGCGCGAGTGAACAGCTCGGGGTCGTATGGCTGCAATCAAACAGTATTAAATGAATAAATAATATACTGATTTGTCAACTACAAACCGAACAATACAATAGATAGTCAGAGGAACTAGAAATTAAAGAAACTTTAACTACTTTACCAGATATTGATTTTAAATGCGCGCTTATACAACCTCAACATTAAAATAAAAAAATTAATTTAATAATCAACTGTTTAACAGTCATACCTGCCTTGAAAAAACAGTGCAATAACTAACGCCAATAACTAAGTCCACGCTGTTCACAGCGTGCATTAGTTATTGTACTGCTGTAGGCGTGCATCTTAGTAATTGACTTATTGCACTGTATAATTCATGACAGGCATATTATAAGAATGTTATAATTCTTTGCAGTATGCATTCAGCAACTATTCGCACTGGCACGTGAAGACCGCGTGCATAAAGTCGTGCGCTGCGCACACTCGTTCATGCACTTGGCGCTGCACGTAGATATATAATACTTCTTAGAAGCCTAATTTGCATATCTAATACTTGACGTATGCAAACTAGTTTTGTTTGCATACGCATATGCATAGCTAGCTAGTTGTAGACCGGGTCAGAAATGACCAAGTCACACTTTTGAGAACCATACCCGACTTCCCAGACAGCTGAAAATAGCCAGGAACAAGTTCATGGAGAGCCTCTTTTGCTCATCTGACGCCACGCCGTCTGCGGAACCAGGGCCGTAGTAGCGCCCAGCCCGCTCGTAGTGCAAAGTCATCACCTGAAATGAAAACAGAGCACTGAATAATTAATCCTACCTGTTGTGACTAAATCTAATCATGTGGGTGTCGTGAATTATGTATTGCGCATCTGACACTTGAACAGTGTCCAATTTTGTGAAAATTCCAACGGCCCGTTGAACTCAACGGAGCATTTTGATGAAATTTCGATCCTTGTTAAATTGAAATATTTTCAAAGGAGAACTTCTAACGACTATTGAGCTGAACAGGGATCCAAAAGCTCGTTAGTATCGTTAAAGCTCTCTTTTATTTCTTTTTTATTTTTTTTTTTTTTCCTTATAGGAGAAGGTGTAGCTCTCGTTCTATTTCGCTCGAGCGTTACGGGACCTTGCGGGAAACCAGCACAGAGACCAAAGGAAAAGCATGAAAATCTTTCTAAAATTGGGCCCTGTGCTACTCAATTTAAGTCTGTTCTAGGCCAGCCTTGAGACTTACTCTGAGCGGAATGGAGGCAAACTCGGTCATGGTAGGAATATCCACGATCACTTTCCGCATCAGGCGCATCATCATGGGCGCGGGCAGCTCTCTGAAAATATTCAACCCGTCTCTGTGCAAAGCCTTTTCTGTTGTGTTGTGCAAATAACTGTTGTCGTCGTGACACGCGTGAAGCGTGTCACGACGACAACAGTTATTGCCAAATAACCGATTGCCAAAATACAAATATAAGCTGAACTCACCGACGACTGAGTCATTTGTCATAGGTTATATAATCAAAAGGATGCAAAATTTCTGATTTTTTTTAAAAGCATCATGTTTACTTACATACATAAAATTTATATTTCCATACGACAAATACCACAAATCAATACAGTAAAGCACTTCTAGTATGGTAACTACGGTACCGACCAAAATTACTTGCTACAGACTCCGGAGTCAAAGCAGAGTCGGAGTCACTTGATTTCGGAGTCAAAGTAATAAAAGTATTCTATAATAAGCTATATTTTGACTCCGGAATCAAGTGAATCCGAGTCAGCTTTGACTCTGGAGTCTGCAGCAAGTAATGTTTGGTCGGTACTGTAATGGTCCTTTGTAATGAAAAGGACACAATAGAGTAGTTGTATTACTTAGTGAGGTTCATGAGGAAATCCGAGAGGGCGAGCCGTTGGTTGTTTGTGAGCGAGACCATTTTGGTCATGCGGTAGACGGTCTGCAGCGTGGCGTCCAGCAGCTGTGCGTTCTGGCCCGCGTCCGCGAACAGGTGCGCGTGGGCCGACAACAGAGGCAGCACTGCGTTGCACAGGTAGCGGTTCAGGGCAAGGGCGATGTCGCTCTCACGGGCGCCGGGCTGAAACACCACTCCCTCTACACTCCGTCTAAAACGATTTTTTCTGATACAATTGAGCTCTGTATGCACTTAATGTGTACCTATTCACATGTTTGACTCAGAGCCTATTTATTTTGCTGCATTAAATGAAATTTTAATCGGACTAAATGCTTTAAAAATCATACCTACTAAATATCCTATGCCATTCCAAAAACATCGGGATCAAACGATTTAGCGCGCTGCTTTTCAGAAAAACTAAACTAAGGTCAATCTGTCCAATCCGGTGCAGGAATGGACCCTTAGACTGGGCTTACACTGAACAACTTTTCTTGAGATTTTTCTTGAATCTCGAGAAATTTTTGAAAAATGCAAACATGACTTGGGATTCTCAGGCGTTAAACTTAAACGCCATTTCTAAGCTTGTGATATGAATACAACTGACAGCATCCATCATGGTGGCGCATCGGAGGTCGGGCAGGAAGCTGCGTTCGAGGAGCGAGAATAGGTTCTTCTGGTCAGCCACGCCGTAGACCCTCTCCAGGAACATCAGCACGGACTGCTTGTGCACTGGCAGGATCCCGGGGGGCACGTCGGGCACAGACACTGAAACAACACACGACGTCGACTTGGATGTATACGGTTTCTTACGTCCTTGTGGCTTGTTGACTGCCAAATTATTAAGAAGGACTATGAACTAGTGAAAATGTAGGTATATGGATAATTATGGACTAGTGCACAAAACGCTGCATTTGTTAGTCTGTAATCCCGGATAATTATCGACTAGTGCACAAAACGGCGCATTTGTTAGTCTGTGATCCCATAATTTCATCATCTTAATTTGTATATTTTGTGCCGAATATGGTTAGTGAAATAAAGCACGGTTTTAATGAAAATAATTTTAGCAACAACTTTTTCAGTAACAATCCAGTCTAGCTTGTGTCAGTACCTTCGGCATCGTCTGATGTGAAGACAGGCGGGATGGAGAATCGGATGGCCAGAATAGACTCCAAGTCGTCCAGAGAAATCAACGAGCGGAGAATCGCCCGCGCTCGCAGCGACTCGCCTTTGCCCGCCTCGATGGTTGCCTAGCAACAGTTTAAAACAACTACATTGCGCTTGTATTTCTAACTAGAAGCAAGTTGCAAATAAAATGTTTTTAGCAGGTTTTTTTTCGGTCGTGTTCAGATAATGGATTGAAACACATAAATCCAATGGTTGGAATTCATAATACAGATACATGATGATGTTGGTTCTGTAGCTATACTTACACTTTCAGTTTTGAAATATAGGAATATCATAAAATCCAGCCAACAAATCAAAACAACAGTTCTAAAACTATATACCTATTTCTCTAAAACGAACAAAAAAAATGGGATGGGGGATTGCATACACCCCTGGCACCAAAATCCCAACGTGTAGGCTCTGCTTCGTCTCGTTAATCTATGACTGTATGACCTATGACCTGGCCTGACTCACTGGATCCGGGGCGCACTTAGCGAGCAAGTCGACGAGACTGGAGTAGAAGTTGAGCACGCACTCGCCCAGATCGATGTAGTCCTCGCCCTCCTCTTCCGCCGACGGATAGTTCCTAAAACGATGGCTTAAAAAAGTTCCTAAAACTTATAGGCTTAACGTCACAAAGCTGTCGCAACTGCTTAACGTCAGAAAAGCGAAGTTACACTCGTTTGCACAACGTTCACGTGTGGGGGGTGTGGTAAGTTAAAGCATATGGTGTGTAAGCATATCATGTCAATTATATCACTATTCGGTTGCATTGCACTACAGTTACACAACAGATGCCACAGCACAGTAGGAGTTGCTGTGCTGTCCCTATTGCTTTGTCCGTAAGCAGTCACATAAAAACTACCCTGGGAAATTAGCCACAGTTTTGCATGAAGAAAGTTATAGTGGACTACAGCTCACATGCACAAAAGTTAACTAACCAATGTTTTCCGGCTTTACGCCAGCTGACGAAAATTGACCTAGTCCCTATGGTGTATATACGTACGTGGCGATGGACTCCCCCACGTAAGCGCCCCCGCCCCTGGACTCGTGGTGTCCTACGATCTCCTTGGAAATCTGAATACCCCGCTGGAAGGCGGCGTACAGCCCCTCGCCCTCCCCCTTTAGTGCCGGGCCCAGCGCCTCCGGGCGACGAATCAGCAGACGGATCACCAGGTTCGCATTCTCTTCCACGCTCTCGCCTAAAACACAAAATAATGATTAACGATCAAGTTGCGACACCACTTTGAATAAGTAACAGAATACTAAGAATAAGAATAAGAATAAGCATAGTATTGATAGACCTAGGTGATATGAAAAATAACTGCAGAGACAACAATATGTGAAAAAATCAGCTGCTGTTTTCATTTAATTTTTGCCCTTGAAATTTTGCCAGCAAAATTTTACAGCTTGTTACAAATTTACGGAAATCAACATATAATAAACATAATTTAATGTTAATGGTTTTGAAACTTTGTCGTACCATTAACCCAGACACAGAACCGGAGAAAGTCCAAGTATCTCTCCCCCTCCACGGGGTCCCAGCCCAGGTCCGGATATCCCTTCGCCACTAAATCACCGTTGGGCTGAAATCATAACACAAAAAACAGGAACTAGAAGGAAATTCAAACATTAGGTTGAACTGCTGCCTTCTGAGAATCTTCTAATATGTTTGTTATGCTCTATATTAGCATGAGTACGATCATAGTTCTAGTTTGAAATGGCTTTTTACACCCAAAGGCGGTACAATGGAGCCACTGAAAAAAATATCAACTAAAAGTATGATACTTAGCGAGCCATTTTTTTTTTAAATCTACAAAAACACATTGAATGGTGTATGTACATTTAGTCCGCATCGTTCGAGATAGACGGCGATTTTGTCGAGTTCGTCCTCTTTGAGCGCGAGCGTGAGTTCGTTGTTGTCCATAAAGGAGGAGTAAGCCACGTCCAGGGGAACACTGCCGCGCAGGGATGGACGGGCTGAAAACACAGGCTCAATTACTATTGAATTCAAGTAATTAATTTCAAACACAACAAACAATTTAAATTTAAAATAGCGTTCATTATTTCTTATTCAGACTCTAGTATTATTTGGTAGCTGTTTACTAACCAAGTATATATGCACCACTTATATTTAGTCAGCTGAAGTTTTATTGATTGTTATAAATTAATCCTAAACATTACTTGAATCTATATTGATTGCCATAACTATAACCAAGCTATGCGATTAAATACTTATATAAGTATCGACATCAGCGTTCATGATTTGTCTCACAAATTAATTACTTAATTACTATTAATTAATTGCTTAATTACTACCATGAACACATAGGAAATAAGCTTTATCCAGCCTTACCTAACAACATTGAAGCATTGTCTAGCAGATAAGGAAAATGTTCAAACATGGCTTTCTGGTTGTCCGGAGGCCGGCAGAAATAGCACAGAAATTACAGCAGGCCACTATCATCTCCAACAGTCCGAACAAAACAAAAAACGGTTCAATTTTTACTTCTTTCTAGTTTCCACTTATATATATCAAGTCTTTACTAATCGCGGAGTCCGGCAGAAATAGCACAGAAATTACAGCAGGCCACGATCATCTGGACAGGCCAAACAAAAACAAAAAATACTCAAATTTTTTACTTCTACACAGACAACACAAAAGCACCCAGATCACTTACAATATAAAATAAAAACAAAGTTTTCAATAAATAAATAAATAAATAAATAAATAAATAAATAAATAAATAAATAAATAATTAAATAAATAAATAAATAAATAAATAAATAAATAAATAAATAAATAAATAAATAAATAAATAAATAAGTAAATAAATAATTAAATAAATAACTAAATAAAATAAAATAAATAAATAAGTAAATAAGTAAATAAATAAATAACTAAATAAATAAATAAATAAATAAATAAATAAATAATAAATAATGGGATCTACCCGTGGCCCTTGGTCGGCGGGGGCGTCGTGTGCGGCCATCTCTGTTCTGGGCGGCCTCGAGTGTCTGCTGCGATCGGCCAAGGATATTCATCATAACGTGCATGACGATCTCCTGGACGCCAAGAATGTGCATCAGGTCGGGGTGCTGGAAGAAGACGTTGTTGTTCATCACGTGCCTGAAAAGGAAGACAGGGACTGTGGTGTTGTGGTAGCTTTCTGACGTCGTGAGATAGCCAAAATTCAGGCTTTGCTCCATTCCTGGTACCACCGATTGGTTCTTTTCGAAACATTCAGAAACTATTTTTTCAAACCAACGCGAAGTAACTAACGAGTATATAAGCATAATCATAGGAATATATTTTTACGACACTACAGTGACCAAATACTGCACTTCTGGTAGTCTACTGACCATAGGCATATTCTCACTATCTCCTCCTCGAGCGCACTGGTCTGGGAACGTGCCAGCAGGCCGCGGATGACGCCCAGATACCCCAGCAGCTGCTGGATGTCCGTCTGGTTGCGCGGGTGGATCACGTACGTCTTCTGCAGGGCTTGGATGATCTACAACAACCACACACTGTTTGGGACATGGATCCAAGCCGGGCAACGCAATCAAGGCATGTTTGTGAATGTAAACAGAAATGCTGAGCGTGTAAACGTTCCTTTCTGTGCAATCGTGATCACGCCTGTTTGCTACGAATAGCCCTGAACTTACCTGTCCAACGCCATTGTAACAGCGCAGCAGGAGTCGGAACATTTCGCGCACTAGCTGAGGGTCTTCGATGAAAGCTTCTTTGGCCCATTTGGACAGATTCTAAAATAAATTAGTTGACGCAAACTGCCTGAAAAAATAGCACACAACACCGGTCAATAAATAATTGTCATTATTTGCTTTTGACGGTACATTAGAACGTTTGCAAATTTTCCACTACCAGCAAGCCCTATAAAACCACTTTATTGGCACACATTTTTCGGCGAATTCGGTAGTCCTCCTGCACCACTGCTTTCGGTGGCGGCACTCGGATCACTTCGGCCAGCTCTATCGATCCAACCGTCCTTTTCTACTCGGCGAAAACATCAACTACAAACCTCAAAACACACACACTTAGGCTATTCGCCTGATCTACTATCAACTGAATTTCTGAATCCACCTAACCTCACTGACTCATCTAATCCCCTTAATCCACCTAATCACACTGACTA